>PVJL010007069.1:0-83153 GCA_004026885.1 Lyroderma lyra | reverse complement strand
GCAAAGACTTATGTACCCCAATGTTCATCGCAGCGCTGTTCACAGTGGCCAAAACATGGAAACAACCAAAGTGCCCTGCGACAGATGACTGGATAAAGAAGCTGTGGTACATATACACAATGGAATATTACTCAGCTGTAAGAAAAGATGAAATATTGCCATTTGTGACAAAATGGATGGACCTGGAGATCATCATGCTTAGTGAGATAAGCCAGACAGAAAAAACAAAGAACTGTATGACTTCACTCATATATGGAATATAAAACTGAAAGCAAAGAAAAAAAAAAATGAACAAACAAATAACCCATGGACACAATCGATAGTTTAATGTTTATTTGGGGACGAGTGGGTTAGGGAGGGGAGAAAGGGGAGGGGGTGGGAGAGGAGGGGGGGAAGCTAAATATAAGGTGATGGAAAGAGAAGTCACATTAGGTGGTGAACTTATTATACATCAAGTTGACAATGCACTGTAGATTGTATGCCTGAAACCTATGTAATCCTTGCTAACAGATGTCACCCCAATAAGTCTAACAATAAAAATGAATTTAAAAAAAAAAAAAAAAGATATTTGATATTGATGTAAAAAAAAAAAAAAACCTTCCGACAGCTTCCTAGCCGGCCCAGAGCAAAAGCCACAGTGCTGACAATGACCTGTGAGATCCTGCACACCCTGTCCTCCTGACACCTTTGTGATGCCATCCTCGTTCACCAGGCACACGCCACTGCCTGTAACAGGGCAATCTCTCCCCGTAGTGCCCTGCCCCACGTCTTCGCTTCCCCCCGATGGGAGAGGTCTCCCCTGAGCGCCTGTATGAAACAGCCCCACCCTCCCCCAACTGTCCTCTCCCCTTCCCGGTAACGATCAGCACTGTGTGTTCACTCGGGTGCCTGCCTGTGGTTTGTTTCTCCAAGTAGAACGTGAGCTCCGTGAAGGCAGGGACTCTGTCTCTTCTGCTCTCTGATGTATCCACGTGCCTACCTAGAGCAATGCCTTCATCATGGTAACCATCAACAAATATTTGTTGAAGGAAACAAATAAACAGAATCAGAGAGAGTCTAATGCATCTGTTCTTAACAGGATATTGTACTGATCTCTGAGAAAACTGTCCTACGTGCTGGAGTGGGGACCAAGAAGTCAGCAAGATGTAGTGTGAGCTACTCTCCTCCCTAGCCCTGCCCAGGTTAGACCCTGAGAGCTTCACAGGTGTAGTCCCTCCCAACCCCTGAGCCAGTCCAGTCCCAAGCAGAAAGGCCAGCAGAAACCTCACGCATGTGGCATCCTGAAGAGTCTTGCCACCTGGGCTGGCATCTCGTGCACCCGGCATGAGTGTTAGGGACATACATATGTATGCCTCCTCCCCACAGAGGGCTGCCTGCCCTCCTCCTCTACCTCAAGGGCTCTCGTCCATCTGACCTTGTTTCATTCGTGTAATTGTATTTATAGGAGACCTACTACGTGGCAGCTCTGTGCTAGGCACTAGGAATACATCAGTGCACGTGAAGGTGTCTTCACAACCCCTACAAGCCAACACATCTTTTCACCATTGGCATTTTGGTGGGGCTATTCATTAGTTTGTGGGGGTCCCATGCATTATAGGGTACATAAAATCTTTAACCATTGAAAGTCCAATCACTAGGTATAAACAAGCTGCCCTGGTCCACTTTCCATGGCTCACTAGGATGGCAGGTCCTCCCCTGATGGAGAACCATGTGGACAGGCCAAAGCCCTGCCCGCTCCCTTCTGTTACAGGGAAGTGTTCGCATGTCTATCTCCCCAACTTGACAATAAATTCCACTGGAGAGGGTACCATGACTTGGTGATGTCTGTGTACCAGTAACCAATGCAAGTGCCCAAAAAACGTCAGATTGAATGAGGCCTGAATAAGTTCTGCCTCTCCTGTGGGACTTTGCCCACTCTCCCCAGGGCCAGTACCTGTTATCCATCCTACTCCAAACCCAATAGACCACCCAACACCATTCTACCATCTCCACGTGACTTCTATTTAAGCTTATATTAAAATGCTCACTCAATTCATAGCTGAATGAATGAGTACCTAAGTTCATAATCTTAACTGGAATGAAAATACGTGTAAATCAGGGATGTCCAACTCTTTGGTGTACCTGGGCAACTTTGGAAGAAGAATTGTCCTGGGCCACACGTAAGATACACTCACAATAACAATAGCCAATGGGGCGGGGGGGCGGGGGAAGACCCGTGCATAATTTTCATAACGTTTTAAGAAAAGTTATGAATTTGTGTTGGGCCACATTCAAAGCCATCCCAGGCTGCAGATTGGACAAGCTGGACATAAATGTTCCCAGGATGTGTGGAGGGTGTTATTATAGAGAAACATACTGGGATATTTAGGAGTGGGTGGAGATTTTCCTCTCAATACAGTGAATCAAAAACCTGAAGTATTTAAACAACAACTTCAACTTCAATGGTAAAGGATAACTAAGGATAACTTCTAGAATAGTTCTTTCAAAGCATCGCCTCTGAGATAGCTGAGGAGATAGCTTTGAGAGCTCTGCAAGTAAGCAAGCTGGTTCTCAAAGCTCACATCTACCTGCTTCATAGATCTATGTGCCTCCAAACACAGGAAATGTGAGCTGCACTGATTGGTCACCAAAGATGAAAAGTCAATTTCACATCGCAGCAAGAAAATGATTTTCCCAGCAGTCACATAAGTCAACAAACAACAATATTCAAGCTCTGGCACTGCCCTCATCCAAGGAAATGGAAATAATTCTGGAATTTAAGGAGAGAAACAGCCCAAAGAGATTGGGGTGAAGTCACCTGTCTGGAAATTGACAAGATGAGTGAATGTCAAAATGTCAAAGCTAAGTTCTCCAGCTTTGTGAGGTTAACAGAAATGTCTGTATGGATTGCAAACTGCAGGCCATCAGATGCTCTAACTCCTCCAAAATGAATAAAAACCCTGTCAATTATAGCTAGTGGGCTTGACTCCATCATAAAAACTGTCAGATGAAAATAAGAACCTTCTTTACAAGCCCAGCATTATTAAACAGGACTTGTCAAATCAGTCATGTTCTGAACTTGCTAGTGGCAATGAACTTAATGGCCCTGTAGTTTGCCATGTGTATGCTCGGTACAGCTATAAGACAGAGACGTGAAAACCCAACTGTAGAGAGATGCAATAAAACATACTTGCTGACGTCGCCTTCGTTGCCCAGCCCGTCCGGCGAAAGAAGGCTTCCTTTCCCTCTGTCCTTCCCAGCCCGTGTGCCTCACTTGGGGTGCCTCACTTGGGGTGCCCCACACAGGTTCCATGGGTGGCAGGCATGCAGCCTAGCCAGGCCACTCAGTACACTCCATGCCCCCAACCACAGGCACTGCTTCAATTTGATCACATGACTCAAATCTGTTGGTTCCAAAACCAGCCCGGTACATAGAGGGTAAGGAGAGACCTAGGAAAGAGCCACTCCAGATTGGTAGGTGGCAGCCCTGACAAAAAGGCCTGTTTAGGGCCAAAAGATGAGTAGATCCTCCTACCAGCTGCCAGAATCTTCACATTTTTATAGAGGCCTTAATGGGGTTCAGTCACACCTACCGTCCAGATGGCCCCCAAGACACTTTACACTCTCAAGGCAGCTTCCTTTCAAATGGCTCTCACTGTGGGCTGCTGGGCAGAGCATACACTCCAAGGTCAGGGGAGGGGGTAGGAGCCTCTGATTGCCTGGGTGCAGCTTGGAAGTCGCCCAGCAGTCACATCCTCTTACTGACCTCCTCCAAGATCAACCAAAATCTCCTCAGTGAAGTCAATCCTGGGACATTTGCTGGAACTACTGAGGAAGAGTCTCTCTTTCTCTCAATTTTGGGATAAACTGATAGAATGTGACCTGAAGTTTCTCAAAGCCAGTGCAGGAACAAAAATTGTAAAAGAACCAAAACAACACAGGGGGAGGCAGAGGGACTGAGTGCAGAGTCCTAACTCCCTGATCCCACCCTCACTAGAGTTACTTCCACTCCTCGTCCTTGCCATAAGCCAGGACTTTTTTTTTTCTTGAGCTGGTTTGATTAGCATCTTGCCTCATGTAACTGCTCATCTCCATGCCCTTAAAGAGCATCTCTCCTCAACCTGCAACCATTGACTCAAATCCCTAAGCTCATCTGCAACCAGCCCAGAAACAAGCCTGTTCTGACTCAGAGGAGCGGAGCAGTCAGAGAAAAATCATTCAGAAGCTTTGGTAACTTCACCCTACACACACACTGCTGATCCCACTGTGGGCCCCACTGTCAATAACTGCACCTCCATGTGCTCTTAATAAGTATCATGAGATGCTCTACTGAGGCAAACTATCCTGATCAAAACTCAATAACTGAGATAGCACAGAGGGGAACATATGGTTACAAGAAAAAGAATGCACTGCAGAAATTGTAATCTTTTATTATACTTGGCACCTTCTACCACCCATAGCAGTAAAGTGGAAGTTCAATAGATACTTACTTCCTTATTGCATTTAACCTTGTTAAGCTTCAGGTTTCTCAACTGTCAAACGGGACCAATAGCAGCCACTGTGCACAGCTTCGTGGGCTTATGTTAAATGAGATTATTCACATGAGTTTTCTTTGTAAAACCTCAAACACCATGCAAACACATTCACCTTCTCCAAAAGCAATAACTCAAAAATATAGCATGTTAATTATTTTTTTGTTGGTTGAAAGTGAAAGTAAAAATGATGACTTACGTATACTGCCAAAACACGAGATCATTTAAAAAAAAAAAACCACCATGAGAAAAAGCATTAACCTATGACAGTTTCTTTTCATTGTCTGCCTTGCATGCTCTATTCCAAGCTTGGGATAGTTCATTTTGTGGGGAAGCAGATGGATGTTAGTGAATGTGACCCTGCCCACGACAATTCACAGCTTTATGGTGCTTTAAATCATCCCAAAGACAAAAATCAAAAACAGTATTTTGGAGCTTGTCAAAACTGGTCTAATTAAAGCAGCAAAAGCGCTCGCTAGCAAATGTGTCTCTGCAATGAGATAACTCAGGCACTGTTGCTGCAAGGCATGCTGGGAGCTGGTTGACATGGGTTGGTGGGAAGAAGTAGAAAGAGGGTGTCCAGTGGTCCAAAGTGCAATGTTCAGGGTCACAGTGGACTCAGGGCCATAGTGGGCCAGACCATAAGGCTCAAGAGAGTCCAGGCTTGTAGGGGCAGCAGCTGGGAGGCCATAAGCAGTCCCTTTGGGTACAAGACCTGAGCTGGTGGCTGGTAGTATTGATTACCCTTTGCGGGCAGGAGCTGTCCACGGTGCTGAGAATACAAACCGTCTCTGTAGCCAAGAAAATAACAGACTGACAGGGAAGACAAAAGCATAAGCAGAGCATTTTGACACACTATAACAACACCTACCATGTATTGATCCTCTAGGCTGTGCGGACAGTGTGCTAGCCATTGTTTTGTCTGACACTATCAAATAGTCTTTACCATGAACCTGCCTATACTGGCCCCTGCCCACATCTCTTAACCTCATTGAAATGAACAATTATGGAACAATCACCACATGGCAGGCATAGTGCTAAGAATTTTATATAAATTAGCTCATGAGCCACATGAGTACAGGGTGGCTCCCAGAAGGTGTGCTTTACCACCTGGTGTGACCTTCCTGCCAACAGGTTATTGGAGTAAATATTCAAAATGGGCCAATGGCAATGCTTTCCTTGGGAATTTGGATCTGAGTACGCTGTTTTTGCTTTATTTTGCTCGTCTCATGAACAGAACAGATAAAACTAGGGGTTGTTTATGGCCTTGAAGACTGAGAGGTAGGTAGTGAGAATTACTCAATAAACATGCAGAGAGAGGCAGAGGTGGAAGATGGAAAACCTTGTGGATTTTTACAGTACCACATACCCTGCTTTCGGCTCATACTATATCTCTCTTTGAAATCCATTGTAACCCCTAAAACTTAATGACAGAATTCCTACTCGGTTAAACTGTTACAGTCAGTCTCCTTTCTTGCTGCCAAGGGTTCTAAGGAAGGCTGCACCCAAGGACACATAGGTTGTAAGTCAGGGCTCAGAGCAGTCTCTAGGACTGAAGAAGGCTGGGCTGTTACCTGTCACACATTGAAACTGCTTACATCCCCTTCCTTGATACCCTCCCTAAACACCCTTATGTGATTGCTCCAGCCAAACTCAATGACTGGCAATTATGTGAACCCTCCCTGTGGTCTATTATCTACCTGTCATTGCAAATGCTGACCCCTCTGCCTAAACTCCTCTTCCCTTCTTGGACTGGTTCACTTGTGTTTATCATACAAATCTCAGCTCAAAAGCATTTCCAAGGTTTAAACATGGGTCTCATGTCTCCCACCCGGGTCTCCATGCCAGTACGCCTGGCTTTTCCAGTATGCCAGACTGCTGCCAGGTTATGTGTCCCTTCCTGTGCCCACTGTTAGCCTGTCAGTCTCCCCCGGTACAGGGGACAGGGGAACTGACTCGAAATCAGAACACGCAAGTTGGTTTATTTGAATAAATCTTATGCCACTGTGGGATGTGGGGATTGGAAACAACAGCACAGATTTGCTGGAACACATCTTTGCTGCTGAGTGAGCTGCCCCGCCCTGATCTGCCTGCATCTTCCTGTCATAGCTCACTATCTACAGAGTAGTCCAAGGGATCTTTCAGAAAAATGCAAATCAGGTCATGATATCAGTTAGCTTAAAACCCTTCTGTGGCTTTTCACTGTCCACAGAATAAAATCCAAACATTTTGGCACAATCCAACAAACTGAAACCTAGCCCACAGACAGTGGAACAATCCTGAGACCCAAGTGCATCCCTCGTGCCTCCTCCTGTGACATTTCCCCTTCTCACTGTTTCAGAAGCATTTCCTGTTTTCTGTTCCAACTTACCAAGCTTGTACCTGTCTTAGGGCCACTGCACTGTACTTTCCCCTCAACCCACATTGTCACATTACTAAACCTCGTCTCAAATAGCATCTCTTCAAAACATCCACCCTGTCATCTCAGTATAAAGGAGCCTGACCCCACCACCACCACTACACACACACACACACGTGCGCACGCACAGCACACACACATACGCACACGCACGCACATGCACACACACACACGCACGCACATGCACACACACATGCACATGCACACACACATGCACACACATGCACGCACGCAAACACACATGTGTGCGCACATGCACGCACGCACAAGCACACGCGTGCACATGCATACACACACATGCGTGCACACTGCCTATGCCATCTCCCTCTCCTACTGGTTTCACACCTATCATCTTCTGAATTATTTTGAGGATTTGTTGGTTTATACCTACAGAAAAGGACAACGTCTGCAGTGGACTATTAAACAGAGGTATCAGAATCAAGTGCACCTCCTGATACCTGGACCTGTGTACTATGGCTCTGGAAGAGATAGGACCACAGAATTGTCTCTGGTTCAAAACTATATACATCATCCTATAACAGAAGCCCAACTTTTGAAGGTGTTGCCTCCTAACTATAACTACCTCTTCAGGAAGCCATTCCACATTTCCACCAGATCGACACGTCTCACTGACGAGGGTGGTAGTGAGCCCCCTCGTTGCATACGGGCACGAGCCCACTGTCACACTTGCTTCGCTGTGAAATGTGTTCCTTGACCCGCAATAATGCTGTGAAGAATGGCAGGATGATGGCTACAGTAAATCTATCCCGAGACTATGAGTCTATTCCAGTGAGGCTGGATCTCTGTCCCCCTCACGACGGAAGCGGTCCAGTGTAATCACACCACTCGGTGGCTGGCTGGTCCCCGGGGGAATGTCGGAGTGGCGGGGGCTTACGGCTGCTCTCACATTTGGAAAATGAGGCACTTGGCAATAGCATGAGCCCAGTCAGTCTTGGCCATCCCGGGTCCATGCTGCCGAACCCACAGGTTGAGGGAAAAAAGAGGCAATGTGACAGGAGCTCGTGTTACAGGAGTTACAGGAGTCTGAGCCATCTGCTCATGCGCCTTACTTGTAGGCTGACCACACGTATCATTTTAATGAGACAGAAAACAGCGGTCCTGTCCCATTTCAAATGGTACGTAGGGTCAGCCTAGTCTCACTGGGCTAGATTCAAGGTGTCAGGAGGCTGACCCTACGTACCATTTGAAACAGGACACTGCCATTGTTTTCTGTCCTATTCAAAATGATACGTCTGGTCAGCCTACTGACTTGTCCCCCGTGATCTGCCGGAGCTCAGTCTCTCATGTATCAATCCCTGTAGATGATGGATTGCTGCTGTGCCTGCCCAACAAATGGTTGGTGTATTGGAAACGCTCGATTTATTATAGGAAGCTCAGCCCACACAGTCCCCTGATGTCTCGGCAGCATCCAGACCCTGCCAAGGCTCAGCAGCAGAGCAAGATCTGATTTTCGTGTGGCTAGACATTACTTGCAGAAATAGATTTGCTCCCAAATCTTAGAGGTCTGCCCTGTGATCCTTCTACTGATGCAGCCAGAGGCTTCCTATGGTCTTCCTATTTCCACAGACACTTTGGGCATCACTAGGTCTGCCGGATCATGAGATCCAAGTGGTGGAGAAACTTGGGCTGGGCTGGCTACAAACCCTTCTCTTGCTCTGGTCCCCTAGTGAAACGAGCTTTCAGATGATGGTGTATGTGAGTCAAAGCAGTGCACTCAAACTGTTAGGAAAATCCAAAATGACAAATCATGCATTGTGTTGCCTTTCTCACGGCAGACAGTGTGTGGTTCAGTAACATGCCTTTCACCTTGGAGGGGCCATCTCGACATTGTCAGGACCATTAAATACCCAGAAACTTCTCTGAGGTGGAAGGTCCTCAATTATTGCAGTCTACCTTCTACTCTTTAATCCATTTATATCTTTCTAATGCAGCAAAAACACTTGCTACTTCTAGCTGACCAGACCCAATCAGCATAATGTCACTGATGTGCCAAACCAGTATGACATGTTGTGGAATGTCAAAATCATCAAGACCCCTGTGTAAGATATTATGACAGAGAGCCAGAGAGCCGATGTAGCCCTGTGCCAACTTATGATGCAGTATGCCTGGCCCTGCCAGGCACAAGCCAGCAGCTTCTAGTGGTCCCTGCAAATGCATATGGAGAAACAGGTAGGTCACTAGCTACATACCAAGTGCAAGAGGCCGTGCTGATTTGCTCCAGTATAAATGCTCCGTCTGAAACAGAAACTGCAATTGGAGCACGGCCGTAAGCTTATGGATGGTGCAGTCATTCTGCAATCCCCATCTGATTTTGTATTGGTCAAACTGGTGAGTTAAACGGGACAGTGACAGATGCCACCACCTCTGTACCTTTCAAGATTTTGATAGTAAACTCTGACATTCCCCCACCCCACCCCAGGGGTACAGAATGGCTCTGGCTTGTGATCTTGGTAGGAAGAGGAGGTTCCAAGGACTTCTACTTAGCCCTTCCTACAAGAAGGTCCCTCACCCCTTGGGTCAGAAACCCAGTACAGGAATCCTTCAAGCTGCCAGGAACGTCTAAGGTGATTTGACTAGAGAACTGGGGGGAACACCGCAGGGTGGTCCATGACATAGTTGCACTCACTGTGAGTTAGTTGTGAATTAATATTTCCCCTGACCACTATGAACCCCACTTTGGTGATCCGCAGTGGCATTTTGGGTCTTTATAAATTAGTGTCAATTCAGAGCTGATGTGTAGTAATCCCCAAAAGGTCTGGGCAGTTCCTTCTTCCTGGGGCATAATCACTCCAGTAAATAGACACACATATACCCTCCGAGGACAGTGTGCAGGACGCACAACACGGACTTGTGGCAACGAGCCCCCGTGCACAGGTGGACTCTCTGCAATTCTTCCAGACTTACACTCTGCAGTGAGGCTGATCCCTACTCTGCCACCTTGTTAATTTGTGCCCCGGTGACATAACTGCTCTGTCCCTCTGTTTCTTCATCATAAAGTAGGCCATGCTACGAGCATCATAAATCAAGCACCTGCGACAAGCCAGCTGCTGGTGAAGATGAGCCAGTCATGGCCTTAACCTCCAGGAGTTCAGGGGCACAGACAGGCTAGCATACATACAATTATAATAAGGTGACAGGGCTGTGGCAGAGGTAGATGTGGCTGCTGCATGAGTGTGGGGGTCACAGGTGGCTTCTTCGTAATCCTGCACTGCAATCTTGTTTCACATTGATCTCTCAGCCTGAAATCAATCGCTAACTCAAGCTTTTAATAATCACAGCACAATGCTATTATAGCAGCTATTTTAGGGATATGTGAGCAATCCAGAATCTCTCCCGTGTCCTTTCTTTTGTGCTTCCCACAGAAGGCCCTGGTCAGCAGTCAAAGTATTGGGTCCCCTTTCCTTCTGCATCTGAAAGACATCCTTCTGGCCTTAGCTCCTGTCACACACTGCAGAACCAAGGTGGACAGGAGCTGTGTCCGTGGAGAGTTAGGAGAGAACAGGTGGTTGGCAGGACCAGATCAGGGGAGGTTGTGCCAGCTGCAGGGATGCTCCCAGGGTGGAATGGTCATGGACAAGGGCCAAAGGTAGTGTTTCAGGGATCTCAGTGAATGGGAACTTGGTATGACAGGACCATGCTATTTCCAGGTCATGCAAAAGGTCAGCGATACCTGTCTCTTCCCTCAAGGAGTAGACAACCCAGAACCGGCAAGAGCAAATGCATACTTTGCAATATGGCCACTGTTGTGATGTCAGTCTATTTAGGCCTAGAGGAGACAAAAGGCACAGGTAGTCACCTCTGCATGCGGCAGGGGTAAGGGAGTCTGGGCTTGAGAGCAGGGCCTCCCATATCCGGCCAAGACTCCCTCCGACCCATCAAATCTATTCGGTGCAGTGATTCAGAGCATGGGTTCCACTGTCCTGTGGTCAGGCATTAGAGTCCCAGCATTCCCCCAACTACACTTGACGGGGTCCTTTAACATATTAACGGCCTGCAGAACCAAGGCTCCAAGGGAAAGCCTTGGCGGATGGGCATTTCCACACAGTTTAGCACCTGATAAACATAAACCAGTACAGATCACTAACGACTTCAGTTCATCAGGCACGGGTTAATCGAGGAGGATACACTTGCAAGGAAAAGAAACAGACCCATTTAACACGAGCAGTGCATTAGCTTATTTCCCTATACGGTGCACATGGTGATGGCACTGCCTACAGAGTTTCCCCGCAACCCCCTTCCCAGCCCATGGTCCACCATCCCAAGCCCTACTTGTCTTTTAAAGTTCACCCCAAAGTTCTGTCCAGGAGCTCCCCGCCTCCTCCAGTGGTTACCCACTTGCCCCGGGCCTCCAGGCAGCACTTGGTAACAGTGCGGAGATGATGAGGCTGCCTCCCTCACAGCAAAGCTTAAGGCCCTCCGCGGCTGTAGGGTGGGGCTCTCCAAGTGCAACTTGCTGGAGAAGAAATGGGGCGCACCTACGGGTCTCAGACAGAGGCCTGACCCACAGAAGGAGCTGCATGTCTTGGAACCTCCTAACTCACTTCTCGTCCTGCGTTCTTGCCCACCTCACAGTCACCTTCAATCCCTTCTCCTCACTGTCACCAGTGTGATTTTCCTCTAACACATGCATCCAACCATGACCCTTCTCTGGTTAAAGCCCTTTAAACTGTCCTCTTTTCCTGTAGGTTAAAGGTCAAATTCCCTGCTGGGGCACACAAGGCCCTTGACACGCTCCATTCCCCACAAGAGGCTTTGCTCCAGTCAGATCGGGGTAAACTTAGTTAGTTCCTGAATCTAGCACCTTCTCTCGAGGGGTCACATCCTTGTATGTGTGAACCTTCTCTCCTTCAAAGCTCAGCTGACCGGCCTGCCCTCTGCCAAGCTCCTCTGTGCTCCCAAAATGCTGTGTGTGCCCCACTCAGCTCTGTTCTACTTTTGTTCTCTAGCACAGTGCGAGCTCCTCGAGGGCATGGACGCTATCCTATTGATCCCTGTATCCAGGTCACCCCAGCATCTGAGTGCCCAGCACCTGCCTGGCCATCATGCATGCTCAGTGTGTCAGCAAATGCTGGACGGACGGACAGACGGATGGACAGATGAATTAGTCATAGCAGCTGATGCCTTTCTCTGAACTGAAAGACCACCAGTCCCCTTTGGTTAATCTGAAAATGAGAAGGTTCTGGTACAAGCTAAATGCTCTCAGGCTTCAGATACAGGAATCTTGGAATAGTTTTAGAAAACGTCTGGATTCAAATCCTAGTTGTATTGCTTGCTCTCAGGGTGAACTTTGACCTATCACTAAGCTTCTCAGAAGCAAATAGATCTAGACTAAGATCATTTTAAAAACAAAATAATCCAGGAATAAAACTAGGGAAAGGGCAATAGTGATGCTTCATTCATCTTTGTCCTCCATCTCACAGCAGGTACAGGGCCCCAGTACATATGTGTCAAATAAATGAATGAATAAATGAATTAATATGCAAACAAAAATGGATTCCTCCAAGCCCGGAGGTAAACTTCCAAAGGCAAGACTTAAATATTCCCTTGGTCTTGTTGAGAGAGAGTTTGCTAAAGACGTCTGAATCTCTATCAATTTAACCTTTCCCCGGAGAAGCAGAAACAGGAGCCAAAAAGCACTATTTACAGAAGGAGCCCAGATTCTGCTCTGTCTCACACATTTGTTGCAAACTCCAAGCCAACTGAGGATTCTGCAGCCCGAACCTCAGAGCACAGGCTGTGACGGTCAGGAGCTGCTGGCCTGGGTCTTAGCGTTTTAATACAAGTGGAATCAAGCAGGATCACGTCCTTCATGGATGAGCTAACAAGGCCGTCCATCCGGGGGTCTGGCGCATGCAGGGTGGGGTGATAACACAGTCCAGGTCATGGGACCCCAAGCACTGAGGTCTAGGCAGTCACTCCAGAATGCTCCATGCAAACCTGTGCACTTGGCATTGAGACAACCACAGTGTTTTAGGAGGCTGAATTATTCGGCCAAACTAGTGGGCGTGATACAAGAAAAGCCAGGAGCCTGCCGTTTGAAGAGGGTGAGCTGGAGTCGCAGCTCTGCTACTAAATGAGGGACTCCGGCAAGCTACCTAGCCTCCCTGGGCCTTAGGTTCCTTATTTATAAAACAAGAGTAGTAAAGACATCCACCTCCTAGGGTTGAGGTGAAAATGAGAATTAAATAGGGCAATACACGTAAAGCAATGGCCCCAGCCACCGTCTCAGCAGCTAATCGCCCGTGCTTGGGAGTACCAGCCCAGCCCAGAAGCAAGCCAGGACATGGCATGGCTCCAGGAGGGGTGTGCCGCCACCCAGGCCGCTAGAAGGCACCCAACCACCCTGCCCACAGCAGAAGCCGGAGTGTCTTCACTGCAGGCTCTGAAGGGCGAGCCAACGGGCTCGTATCTGCCAGCGCTAGAGGAGAGTAACCCATCTAAGTGTGTGTGAGACACCCCGGAGCCCTGCAATCACCAAAGGGCGTCTGTACAGCGTATCCTTGACGTGAACTCCGCAAAGAGGGGCCAGGAGAAGCTAACGCTCCATAGGCGATGGGCACACGAAGGCAGGGCCACCTCCGGGACCTTCCAGAGTTCAAACAAAGGGAAACTGGGGTGTTTGTGGACGGTGTCTTCCTCCCTCGGGCGACATGAGCAGCACTCAGAGGAGGGCGCTGTCTGGGAGAGCAAACTGTCACTATGCTGGAGCACTGGGGATGCTCTGGGGGGCAGTGTGCAGACAGATTTGGGGTCAAATCCCAACTTCCCCACATACTCATCAGTAACATTTTACTGGGCTGTTTCCTCGCCTACAAAACGGGGTAACATTAGTAACTGCCCCGTAACTGTATGTACCTACTGGGTTTTCTAGAGGTACGTACAATTACATGTGCAACTGTTAGACACAATACCGTAATGTGTGTAACTGGTTTGGGAAAGCAGCCTCATGTCACTAAGAGCGTGACATTTCCCTACTTACTGCAATTGCACTTGAGCTACAGCGGCCCGGGGAGACTGAAGGGCTGGACTTGCACTTCACACTGGGCTTCCACCTCTCTTCACGTGTGGTGAGGATGACACAGCTTCTCCACTCTTGGCTGCCTGCGGCTCCTGTGACCCTCTGGGTCCGAGGCTCGGCCTGGGGCTGGGAAGGTGGTGCCGGGCGTCCTCGTGAACACACACCGGCATCCACTTGCCTGTCCCCTCCCTGCTGAGTTCCCAG
The DNA here is from genome assembly GCA_004026885.1 of Lyroderma lyra. Taxonomy (NCBI): domain Eukaryota; kingdom Metazoa; phylum Chordata; class Mammalia; order Chiroptera; family Megadermatidae; genus Lyroderma; species Lyroderma lyra. Next base: position 68,980 of record PVJL010007069.1, on the reverse strand, counting down.
CATCCTCGTCGGGTCTAAGGTGGCAAAGCCGGGTCCCCCTCTGTTCTTTATGCCCCGAGTCGTTCAGTTCCACAGCTATGAAATCCAAAAGTCCCCTCTCTTAGCTAGAAAGCCTTGGCTTTGGAAATTCACAAGTCCCTTCTGTGCTCCTCCTCTGTCATCCAGAGGCACCGAATGTGGCTGATGGTGGGGAGGGAGGGGCAGGAAGAAGAAAATGGGGGGGGGAGGGGAGAGGTTTGGTTCACACCCCCAAACACTACCCTGTCACCTAGAAGCCTGAGAGCCTCGTGCACACCGATGGTAATGGAGACGTGGGCACAGGGCAGAGGATGCCCAGAGGAAGCACAGGCGTGAAAGGCAAAAGGTGCCCAGGACCAGCCCTGAGGGACACGGGACCTCAGAGCTGCAGCCAGAGACCCTTTCCGGTGAGGGGTCAGACAGGAAGTACGTTATGCTTTGCACAAGCAGCTCTCGTCTGCGTCGTAGCCCCAGCGTAGCCATAGATCATAAGAAATAACTGTTTCTGGCTGTTCCAACAGAACGGGATTTTCAGAAACAAGCACTGGGCCAGATTTGGCCCAGGAGAGAGAGCTAGAGTCCTGTTTCCAGGATGAGCGTGAGGAGAGGCCGTGGAGAAGGAGGCCGAGACAGCAGAGCGGGAGGAGCCGCTGGGGGACAGCGGGCTCTATTCCATCGCCTGCCTGAGCCCGCGCCCCCTCCGTAAGCTCTCAGCCCTGGGGGCACATTCTAGACACATGCACAGCTGTAGGAAAGCCCGCTGAGCCAGGCCCAGCCCCTCCAGATTCTGGTGTACCTGGTTGGTGACAGGTTGTAAAATCTCCCTGGGCAACTCCAGTGGTGCAACGCCAGGTCACCCCCTCCTCGCAGGGTGGGTGAATGGTCAGCTCGTGGGAGGTGGGAAACCTTACACAGGACAGTAGTCTGTGGCCCTCCAAAGCTCAACCCTACTCGGCAGAACTGTCTCGCTCACTGTTTAATTTCTTTTGTTAGGGAGAAATTATATTTACATGTAATTTTTCTCCTTAAGGGGAATAATGAAATAAAAAATTTAAAAAAACCCCAATAAACAGTGGCTCTCACTGGCTTTACAGCCTCATCATGCAGCCCCTCCGTGCTGCTCAGCTCTGCAGAACCAGCGCTTTGCACGCACAACGAAGATTCCAGCCACCTCGAAGCCTGTGTCTTTGTCCCTAATGCACCCTCCTTCAGGAAGTTTTCTCCCTGCTTTTGACCCGTTGACACCTAATTTATCTTTCACAATCCGGCTCCAATCCCACCCTCTGTGAAACCATGCCCACCTTCCCCAGGGGAAGTAATCTGTCCAAAGCCTGCTGATTATGCCACTATTAGAGCAGCAATGCAATTCATACGATGTCCTAATGGAGGGGCTTGTTTTCAGGAAGGACAATGGAAAAGGGAAAGACAGGAAATTGCAGTCCTCGCACCCTACCCCACCTCATCTTCCAGGGAGAGAGGCGGTCTCTCCAGCTCGTGCAGACTCGGCGGCCACAGGGAAAGAGAAGAGCGGGAGAAACCACAGTGGCTAAACTGGTTAACCCTAAAAATTGCTGAACCCAGAGCAGGAATATCTCTGGAGACATGGAGACAGAAAGCAGGTTCATGGTTGCAAGGTTGCAAACAGCAGGCAGTGGATAAGACCCCTTAGGGCAATGGGGTGCACTGGGGGTGAGGGATGATAGCTAAAGTGTAAGGATTTTCTTTCTGAGATGTCGAAAATGCTCTCGAATTGACACATTCCAAGGACAACACACAGCAGAGGTTAATTCCAAGTGGGCTACTCCCAGAAGACGTTCAAGGGCAGTGGGTGTCTAAGCTGGGCTTTGAAGGATGGGGTGAACATGGCTGAGCACACAGGAGGGGCTTGGACACATGGGTCCTCCAGCCCAGGTGGCACCTGAGAGGTAAAAGGGACTGAGACAGAGAGACAGGGTCTGGACCCCACCAGGGGGCTTCTAGGAGCCCTCCAGGCACCAGCCAGGCCCCACACCAGAGCAAAGGCCATCCATCGGCACGTGTGTAGACACTGTGGTTCAGCTTGGATTTATGGTGACACACATCGATTTTGGCTCCTTAACGGTGTCAGCTCACCATAAATCAGGAGATTTATCTCTAGGTGCCACACAGATAAATAGCTTTGCATGTAAGTACCTTTTTTAATTTTAACTAAGAGTGTTAATGTGCAGAGGACTTTCTGTGGGAGAAGCTTTGGGAAACTCCTGTCACGTCCCTGGGCTCAGGTCTGGGCAGGCAGGTAGGATGGCCCAGGCCACCTGCCAGGTGGCCACAGGGTCAGCTGCACCCCTCACCTAACCTCGTACGAGGAAAGGTGTGTCGTCAGCCTCACACACGGGCTTGGCTCTAGAGCATTTAGTCACTCAATTGTTCATCAAACATCAACTGAAGGACCACTGTGCATGTCAACTGTGTTTGAAAATTAAAGACAAATAAAATAATAAACTTACAAAGAAAATAAATGTAGATGGAGCCGTGGCCCTGGGAGCTTGAGAAGACAGCCCCACTGCCTCATGGAGAAGGTCCCGGGGGCAGAGACCTACGTGGAAGGTGGGGTTTTGAAAGGAACACGTGGAGGAAACGGCATGTGCAAAGACCCAGGGGTCAGAGGGGACGGGCCACGCGAGCGACTGGGAAGTCCCCCTCTCAGGAGGGGTCAATGCACCGGAGAGGTAAGGAAGCTGTTTAGAGAGGCTGAGCCTCACGTGGGAAAGTTTTAGCTTCACATCTTCCATTAGAAAGAAGGTTCTACCTGCTTGAGGACACTCTGCACCCCCACCTTTATTTGTTTGTTTAGTGTGTGCGTGTGCGTGTGTATGCATGTGTGTGTACATGTGTGTGTATGCATGTGTGTGCATGATGCGTGTGCGCGTGTGTATGTGTGTGCATGTGTGTATGTGTGCGTGCGTGTGTGCACATGCATGTGTGTGTGTGCGCGTGTGCATGTGTGCGTGTGCGTGCATGCGTGTGCACATGCGTGTGTGTGTGCGTGCATGTGTGTGCATGTGGCTGTGCCCGAAACGACTCTCCTGTCTTTCCCCCCTTTCCCTGAGGACACATCGGGAGCGATTAAAGCTGTCGATCCAGTTCCTGGCGGAGAGGCGGCGGGCCCAGGCGCTGCGGCCCAGGCTATGTATGGAAAGCATCGGCCCCGGGGCAGCTGGGTACATAGACGGGCAGACACACCGGACAGTGAGGGGGCAAAACCCTCCCTTCAGGGTGAATGGCAGAGAGGGTGGCTGGGAAAAAAAGAGGAACGTCTTAGAGGAAGTGAGAGGGGTAGGACGAGGAAGGCTAAGCACCCAGCACAGGCTGCTCGTGTCATCTTGGCAAATATTAAGGTGAAATGACAGTCACCTCAGTGCCCCTCCTCTCCCCTGATCAAATGACACTTTTATCTTCACAGTACAGACCGGAGCAGGAGCTGAGTGAAGGCAAACGGCTCGCAGCTGTGTGTGCGCATGCGCTACAGCCACCTCGAAAATTCATGCTGGAGCTGAACGACGAGAGCCAGAGCCATCTGCAACACCCTCCCCCTGTCACTGACCCCTTTGGGGGACCACCCGTCCCCCTGTCTGCCTGGGACCAGAAGCGGCCACCTGCCACATCATGCAGCGTCTGACAAGCCCGTGACCATTGCTGACATCTCTGCCGGGCTTTTCCCTCCGGCCACCCAAAAGCAAGCGGGCCACAGTGTGCCGATTTGTCCGCCCTCCCACTGTCCTCAGCCTCAGCCCTGTGCCTCGGAGGACGCGGGCCAGCCGGACAGGTCCTACTGGACGCAGGCTTTAGTCCCCACTGGCCCCTGCCCTCAGAGATGTCCCAGATGCTCCTCAGAGCAGCTGGGCTGGTTCCCAAGGGGATGATTGTTTCCTCTCTCCTACCCCGAACCGAACTCTCAGTGCGGTCTGCCCAGTAATGCCCTAAGCAGCCATTCGCTCTCCTGGGCTTCGGGGCAGACCTCCCGTCCCTTCCCCACTTCACTCCTCAAAGTGGCTCGACGCATTATCGTGGTGGCAGCCATGCAGCCCCCATGGGTGGACGAGGTCTGACTCGGGCCCCAGCCCGCAGACGGTGTGGTGGCTGCAGCCCCGAGGGAAGCCTGAAGTGGGGCTTGAAGCTCAACGCAGAGCGCAGTCTGTCACACCAAGGTGCCGCACCAGGCCACCCCATCTCGTCCACAGGCTCGTGGCATCTTAAAGAGTCTTGCTGCCTGGGCTGCTATCTCGTGCGCCTGACGGGGGTTAGCACGGCATCCAGGGGCCTGGCTGGTAGCTGCGAAGGGCACGAAGGGCTGGCCTCTGGAAGCTTCCACGGGTGAGTGATGAGTCTGCTGGAGGCCTGGATGTGGGGTGAATGGAAGTCTCCTCCTCCCAGAACCTATGCACCCCTTCTCGACATCTGGAAGAACAGTGTCACCTGCTGCCCACAGTGGCCGCCCACTGGGTGAGCTGAGTGAATTCCGGGCCCCCCGATGCCCCAGACAAGCTCAGACACAGGTGACATGTCACTTCTACTGTTCCCCAAGGGGTGTGTGAGGAGGTGAGGAAATAAAACTTTCCTGCCCTTAGGCCCTCCTGGGCAGGCACCGTGCCAGGCCCACAGCCAGCCCTCCCGGGTCACAGATGGGGTGCCCGCCAGGGACAGCCCTTAGAGGCTCTGTCCCCAGGAACCAGCAGAGCGGGAGCCACAACTCACATGCGGGCTGTCAGACCACATACCACTCCCTCTTCGCTTCAGAAAAGCCCAGTTGTCCCTGTCTCGGTCCTGGCACGGAAAGGCCACCTCTGCAGCTACCTTCACACCTCTCCCAGCGCAATGGCTTCACCGACACAAAGAGGCACCTTCAGCTGTCCCCTCCCCGATTTTGTGGGAGAAAAAGCTGCACACGAAATGACGCAGGCATTCTTCAACCCGTTTTCTAAAATAAGATGTTTACACTTACACAAACCCATTGAAAACAGGTCCACCAAAATGCAGTTTAGCTCTACAGAAGTGTGCATTTCCTGCTGTGCTCTGTTCTGTGTTTGCCAAACGACCTGCCCTGTGTAGGGGGCCTCAGAGCAGGAGGTTCACACAGGCTGGGCGGCCTGCAACCACCTCTGGGCCCTCGGACGGCTGTGACCTGAGGCCAGGCCCAGCCTCAGGGGGCCTCCCTTCCCCCTTCCAGCCGAGGGGGTTATAATCACACCCCTCCTCGTCCCTTTGAGGGCTGCTAACAGGACCCAGTGCCATCAGTCATGCAGGCGACCTGCTGGTCACATGGTGGCACATAGTAAGAGCTGAATGACAGCCCGCACAATGAACCTGCGTTGCTTTAAAAATAACAGGGTGCGGAACATTTTTAGAGGAACATTTTTTAAATAATTCAAAGCCAGGGTGGGGGCAGGAGAATGAAAAGTTGTTCTAATCTTCAAAGCACGTGAATGTGAGCCCTGTGCGTTGGGAACATTTCAAAGCTTCCTGGAATCTATCTTCATTTGGTGCCCAAGCACTGAAGAAAGATGATAAACGGGCCTGCAGCCAGAGGCAATTAACAAGCCTGTGGGATGCGGGGACATTCCTCAGGACAGGCAGGCAGGCTCCCCCTCGCTCCCGTGTGTGAGTGGGGGGTGGTTTGTGGGGGTGGCATGTGTGCGCTGTCTGGGCGGTACGTGCATGTCTGTGTGTGGTGTAGGTGGTGTGTGCTGTGTGTGTCGCTGTGAGACAATCCTGACCTCCCTCCCTAGCTGGGGAAGTGTGCCAGCCTCTTGGAGTCACTTTGTGTTGTCACCTGTTAGAGGGAAAGGATATACGTGTGACAGTGACCTCAAGCAGCAGTGGGCAGCCCTGAGCAGGCCGTATAACCACGCTCTCCTCAGCCAAGAGCCCAGAGGAACCTTGGAGGGGAGCCACAGGGCAGGCCGCTCAGCATTGGGTCTGGGGACCAGTCGCTGCCACACAGCTTGGGTACCACCCCTGGGGAGGAGAGCCCGCCAGACTGTCTGTCACCACCATTACCAAGCATGATGCTGGCATGCTCCCCCGTGTCCCATTTTCCTCCTTCTCTACCTGCCCGCCCTGTCCGACGTTTCTCCTGTGTCTTCAGCATGTGCTATTCCTTCCGCCCTTTGTGTGTCTCCTGGGCCATGCTCTCACTTGCCTCTAAGCCTTGGGACATGCTATGTCCTCCGTCTGGCTGAAGCCTGGACAGCTGGGAGGAAAGCCCAGCATCCTGAGGAAGCTGACCCTCCAAGCTGGGTGGGGGCTCCCTGCTGGGAGTCCTCCTGGTGCTTGGAAACCGTGTTGTGGATCACTTGGCATTGTCACTGCCCAGACTGGGACTGGGTGGGGCTTGCCTGGAGTCACGTTCCTGTCCATATCCCCAGGTCTCAGGACAGACTATCCTCAGTATAAAGTGCTGGATTGTGTGGGCTCGACTCCACAGGGAAAGGGTCACTGCTTCATCCATACCCCGGGGAAGCGATCGGTGCACGCCCAGGAGAGACAACAGCAAGGTCTCCACGTGAGGCTGTGCTGGCACAGACAAGATGCCACCGTGGGACCAGAGTCCAGCATGCTCCCAGGAGGAGAAAGGCCTCGGGGGCTGGGGGTGGGGCCACAGGGGGCACACTCCTGGTTTTACTGGAGCCCCGAAGCTGGGGATGAAGTTCACATTCCATGCCCATGGGCACTGGGCTGGCGTGGATCCGCTGCGGGGGCGGGCGTCAGACGGACGGACCTCCAGACGGCTACACAGAGCGTGTATTTCTCTGAACCAGCGGAGCCCCCACTCCTGGCTGAGGCAGAAACATGAGTTGCCTTTGCAAGCTTCGGAAAGATCATCCAACTTAATTAAGATTGGCCCAACCTGGGGACATCCGTCAGCTGGTGGCGGGCACGGTGCGGGCGGAGAAGGCGTGGCCCCTGTGGGGAGCGAGGACCCCCTCCCACGCGCCTGCTAAATGCTCCGGGAGTCAGGCCTCCGGGGTCCAGCGACCCCAGCAGCCTCGTGAGCCATCTGCAGCGAGCGCCCTGGCCATCACGCGGTCCTGCTAATTTCCCGGCAAGGTAATGAGAGCAGCTTTCCCTGTGCGGTGACGCCTCGATTTCCTCAGAGCAGCCTGAAGGAACGAGGGGTCACCACCGAAGCCCAGCTGACCGCTGCAGTTCCCCCATCAGAACAGAGAGGAGCCACTGGGGGGCCTCAGACACTCCCCACCCCAACCCCTTACACAGAGCAAGAAATCGAGGCCCGGGGAGGAGAGGGTCATCCCCGGGGTCAGTGAGTGACAAAGCCACCGGCTTCCATGTCCCCTCCATCACCTCCATTAGGGGCTGTCATCCTCAACCAGTGACCCCAGTTCCTCCTTCTGTAAACTGGCTTGCTATCTGTGCAAAGCAAATTGGAATAAGAGTGTAAAACTGCTCCATTGCTAGAAAGGACAGTAACACACAGGTACTCCAGCAGCTTCTATGAATGTGGCCCTGCAGACCCAGACGTCCAGTACAGGGTCAGTAAACTGTAGTCCATGGCCCAAGCCAGGTCGCCACCTAGTTTTGAAACGAAGTTGTGACAGGACCACCACGCTTGTCGTTATGGACTGTGCATGCCTGCTTACAGGTGACAGTGGCAGAGTGCAAGGCTGGCACAGAGACAGGTGGCCCACGGGCCTACAGTATCCATGTGCTTTCCACAGAATTATGTGCTGACCCCTACGGACGCCCATCATTCCATCAGTAACACCGCAAGAGCCAACAACCAAAACACTACCCAGAGCACACGGCGCACTGATGGCTGTCGCGTACTGAGTGCACGCTGCGTGCCACGGACGCCAGATGACAGCTTCTAGAATACTGCCACAACGGACCCTTAAATCCACCCTGCAGATGGGGGAGAACGCCCCCATTATGGAGGCACTCCCTGGAGCCCAGAGAGGCTAAGGAACTGCCCGCGATCACGGAGCTGTGAGCTGTGGACAGAGCCCACACCGCCGTCCACGTGCCGGACTCCCCACACCGACCGGATGCCTCCCTTCCCCAGGTGTGCACCAGAGTGCACGAGGGCTGGGTGGGACCTCACAGGCCCTCCTGCCCCAACCCCCTCGCCACAGGGTAGGGAAACTGAGGCCCAGATGGCAGAAAGGACCACCAAGGTCACCTGGTCCCTGGCAGAAATAGGGGAAGGGCTCAGGCTCCTGGCTCCCTATGCAATGCTGCACCCACCCCGGCAGGATGAGCACCCGCTCTGAGTCAGAGGAGGCAGGTAACAGACCACCTCCCCATCTACGCCGCCGCCAGAGATGTGCGTGTCCCGTCCCCATGTATCAGATAGAGATAACTGAGGCACAGAAATAGAAAGGGACAGGCCCCAGGGCATGCACCCAGGGCCCAGGCAGGGCCACATCTCTCCCAGCGCCCCAGGCTGCCGAGCCAAGTGGTGCTGTCAGAGAGGCAGAGAGGGGGCTCTCCTCCTGCCCGCCTGCACGACCTGGGGCAGTCAGCTCCCAGCCCCCCGTCCTGGCGCCTGGCCTCCATAGCGCCACTTCTCAGTGTCTCTGGTTGAAAACCCACTTGGGACCCACGTGGACTCCCACAGCCGCGCTGCACGTCCAGGCTCCAGCCTGAGATGCAGGCCACACCTGCACTGGGGGAGGGAAGCCCCAGAAGGAGGGCTTGGGAGCCAGGCACCCGTGCCTGTGACTTCCTGCCCGGCCCCCCGCTGGCTCCCACCTGCAGCCGCATGGACGTGACTTCTGGGAGCAACCTGCCCTCTCAGAAACGTGACTCCACATCCAGGAAACGGGTGGCCTGCCTTCTCAGGGCGGAGTCCCTCGGTCTTGGGCTCCACCTGGCTCTCACCTGCTGCCTGGGTCCCCGGGCTCCCACGGATGGCTGCCACCTTGTTTCTGTGGGGGCCGCTGGCTGACTCCACCTTGTGACTTGCGGCTCTTGCACCAGGACCGTGAGGCTGGGGTCTGCTCTGTGTCGCGCCCTCCTCCTCTGTCGGTATGCTTATGGTCCTTCTCGTAGTCCTTCCCCTGCCCTACCAGGTCAGTAATAACGTCCATGGAGACACTTAGCACAGAGAGACAGGCAGGGCCAGGAGGAAGCACTGAGGGGACACAGGGCTTTAGATGAAAAAATATTCCAAGAAAGTCCTTGCTGAGAGGCACTCCAGGACCTGAATCAAGGTCTTGGGCGGGCCAGCAGCAGCCTTGTGGCTTTGCAGTGTCCAAGGCCGAGAGCCCCCTCCATCTACAGGCCAGTGGGTCTCCCAGCACCGGGCGCCCCATGTCAGGATCACCGGAGAGAGGGCTGAGCGGATGGCGTGACGTGGACATGGCTGCTGCTGTCTTCTCCCTACACCCCACCCCACCCCCAGCAGGGCCCCACAGACAGGAGAGGTGACATGACTGTGTGAGGGGCTTGTCTTTGCTGCAGGTGGATTGGCACTGACCCATTCCCAGGTGTCTCTTCTGCCCGCTTCTGACCAAAGGTCTGGCTGGCAGGGAAGGTCAGCAGCAGCAAAGGATGAAGGGTGCCATCAGAGGACAGAGCAACAGGGCCAAGCCTTCCCCGGCACTGCGGTGACAATCCAGCCTCCTTGGGACAGACGCCGCCCAATGGGGCACAGCAGTGGCATTTCAGACTCACTTGCTCTGAGTCCCTTCCCCTCTGTGGCTGGGCCTCCATTTGCTCATCTGTAAAATGAGGCTGCTTGACTGTCCCCCTCCAGCCCCTTCAGCTCTGGGATCCTGGTCACGTCACCTCTCCTGTCCGTGCTGATTACTGCCCTGGGGAGTCACCTCCAACTCCTCCCAGCCCCTGGGACTCCTCTGCTCATAATCCAGCCTCCTACTGTGCCATTCACGCATTCAGCATGGTTACTTTAGAATTAAAGTGACAACGATGATCAATGATCATCAGGATTCAGCAATTAACCCTAGTCGGAGGCTTGAGCTCTGCCAGGTAATGGACAGGCATCACCTTAGCCTCATGACCACTCGATGAGGAAGGTGCCATAACGAGCTCCGTATGAGAGATGACAAACCCGGGGATCTGGGAGAGTGTGACAGACCAGCCAGTGGGTGGTGGACTATGACTCCAACCCAGGAGTCTGACCTCAGACACGGCTAAGGTTCAGCTGCTAACCACAGGCCACCTGACAGGTTTCTGGAGACCTCCAGACGAGGCAGACTCTACTGGTTACTACTACATGCTGTGACCTACAAGGGACAGAAGCCAGGCAAGCACTCTCTCCTCAGAGCCTGCAGAATCTGTCTTTCAGGGCTAATTTCCCGTCGAGGCGCCTGGGTAGGACACAGGTGACCTAAGTAACCATCACAGGTCGTTCTGCCACTAATCCTTCCCTTGTACGTTTCTCCTGATGGTCACCAGTCCCCTGAGGGTGGGGCTGCTGCCTGGGACAGCTCTCTCTTACCCTCGAGCCTGATTCTGGGATGGTCAGCAGACACGTGCGGAATGGCAGGACCAAAGCTGAGTGCTGGGGCAGCAGCGCACGCCCAGGCACCCGGGCCTGACGTGGCCGCCTCCTCCTGCCTATGCCACCTGCCTTTTCCCTTCGGTCTGCTCTGTGATAGTTAATACACCAAACCGTCACTGCCGTCTTAGCCTGCAGGAAGTGTAACAACTGTTATCTACCACAAACCACCGAAGCCTCAAATTGCAGCAGGAAAGGTGACAGTGATAGATTAGAATTTTCTAAATCAAACTCAAACGTGTCCCAGTTATGGCTAAGAGAAGGGCCGAGTTGACTTGAAAGTAATTTACTTAGAAAATTTCGTGATGCATGGTAAATTAAGTCCCTCTCGGCACACTTCTTTTCTCCAGCGAAGTATTAGTCCACTTAATTGATTCCCAAATACTTCCTGCTCTGACTCAAGACCATTACCACTGGGAGGAGAGTGCTGTGAACCTGGACTCCATCCAAGGTCAGGACGGACAGTTCATTTTGAAATGCTAAAAGCAGTGGGGAGGGGAGATGGATTTGTAATTATACAGTCTTTTCTCCCGCCTTGAAAGATGGAACCAAAGAACAGGGGGGAAATCATCAGTGACAGGAGCTAATAAATTTTAGATACTTATTATAAGAAAAATTAATTTGCTAAATTGGCCCAGTACAAACAGGTTATAAAATGAGTCACTGTCTCCTCAAAAATGCAAAACCCAGGAGCAACTAAAGGCAGCACGAACTTGCTCTGCACGGCCATGTGGAGGGTCACGGCCTCCTAAGTGGGCACTGTCCCCAGAGGCCAGAGCTGTCCCTCCATCCTTGACACCGCCCCAAGCGCATCACAGATGTCATCTTGGTGAATGTCACTACCTCTGGGGCTATTTTGTAAACTCGCCGAGACATCAGCGTCCAGACAACAGTGAAAACGTCCACCCTCCCCGTGCAGATGCAGAGGCCTGGGCGCAGCACCCTCTCACCATCCCGTCAGCGCCCCGGAGAGCCGACTGACCTCCCAACGAACATCACAGGAGTGCCACGGGGCGGAGTCGGGCCCGGGTCTGTCTCAGAGCCTGGCCCCCTCCCCCTTCACAAACAGTCTGCGCAGTATCTGCTCTGAGCGTGCGGTCCCCAGAAAAACTCTTTGGGGGTGTGCCAAGGGCTAGACGATGTAATGACTGATGCAAACAGTCTTCCGTGTGACGAGCACAGAATGGCACTGAATGGCCCAGTTCCGCCCTTCACCCTCTCACCCTCCTTCTGTGCCCAGCCCCCCTTACGTCTCACCCCCACGTGCCCTGCCTCCCCCCTCGGGGGCCTTCTCCTGGCCAGCCGGCCCAGGCGCCTGGGGGTGGGGGCTCCAGCTGCAAGAGCCACGGGTGGGAGTGCAAGTTCCCAAGTCAGACAGCCCCCGAGGGGGGACCCCAAACACCCGGAATGTGTGTATAGAAAGCTGTGTGTTCTCACACGCTCAGTCACCCTCACAGCACGCTCCGTGGGACGCAGTGCACCTACCGAGGTGCATTTTCCACGGCGCAAACCCGGTTTTGAACGCGCCGATTTTGGTGACTTTCAGTGCTCCTGCTGTTTTTGGTTTCGCCCCTCCCACATCAACAAACAGTGCCCTTTGAGGACGTTTTTGTATCCAGGGAAACAAAAACAAGTCGCTGGTGGGCAAGACGAGGTGAAACGGGGGTCACGCCGCTTTGGGTCAAAAACTGAACACTCGGTGTGGTGCCGGCAGGTGCGCCCCACAGCGGAGGGACCAACCGTGTGTTTCTTCCACACGCTGTGCAAGTTCTCAAAGCTTCCGGACGTAAACGGGGCGATCGTTTGACCTGGAGGAACAAGTTCTGAGTGCACACGCCCTCTCACGTCAAAGAAAGGCAATTCCGGGGTGGTTGTGAGCACCCCTCGTGCTTTGCCTCTTAGTTCACTGCACATTCTGGTTACGTGTCCGAACCTCCTGACTGACCTGCTTCCCTCTTGGTTAGAGGAGGACTTACCCACAAGCTCGGTGTGGAAGCCAGTGACAGGGGAGTGTTTACCACAGGGCTGGGCTGGTCTGCGTTCAGTCCTGGCCTTGATGACTTGTGTCAACAGAAAGGGTGCTGCCACCAGTCTGATGCCAACAAGAGTCCCCAATCTGGGGGGTACTGAAAGGAGCAAACGCCATTCAGGCAAACAGCTTGCAAGTCCGGGAAACACGACCTCCAGCAGAAACGGAAGGCGCACTACTCTGAGACAACGGGGAGGCTCACTTATATAGAGGAAGCACCTGCCCTGGGCCCTAATTGGTCCAATTTTATGCAAATGAGGAATCCAAATTTGCACAGTTTGATTGGTCTAAATAGCATTGTTCTGATGGGTCAGAATCAGGTATCCTGATTGGTCATTATGGAGCCATTCTGATTGGTCGGTAAAGATGTGAATAAGGATATGGCTGTGCAGCTCTGATTGGATGGGACAAGTCTCAGCCCATTGGTCAAAATATGATTCCAGCAACTCTATATAAAGTTCGGTTCAGTAGGCAGGAACACCGTTCCGGAGGCGTGGCAGCTCCGCCTCTGGCTTTTCCCTGGTGGGCAGTAGGCACGACAGGCTTCTGTAAACAATGGCTGCTAGCCAGGCTATGAATGTGGGCCATTAACTAGGATTGTCTCTTAGCAGATATATTCCTTCTCCAGGCCAACACTTGCCATTTCCTGGGCAGGTCACATTAGCTCAAGCCTCATGTCATGCTGCCCCTTTGCTGTGCGTGGACCCAAGGCGGCAGCGATGCCTTCTGCGGCACCTGCCCTGAGCTGAGCTGGTGTGCCTGTTCTGCTCCAGCAGCCATTTACACCTGACCTTCCCTCCCAAGTCCAATCCTCTATCCTGTGAGCCCGTGGTGAATTTTTTTGAGGCCGGGGAACATGTGTCATGGGTAAGTTATGTTCCCTGAAGGTAGTTTAGTATTTTTTGCTGAATGAATGAGTGAATGCATTCTTGGCACTGTGACAGGCCCAGAAGAGACAGCTGAAGCCAGTGCAGCTGCAGGGTGAGACCAGACTGGGTACCATGTGGACCGCCCTCTGCTCACAGGTAGCAAATGCTACAGCCCTGTTCAAGCTGCCATTGGTCACGAGGAACCCATCGTGAACAACAGAAAGGAAAATAAATACTTACTGTGTTCCTATTATGTGCAATACAACATCTGGGGTTTTTTTTTAACTTTTGTTATTATATTTAGCGCTTTAAACAGACTCTACAAATGGGGTAAAATTATTTACCCCATTTTATAGATGATGAAACTGATATTCCTAAAGGTTAACCAACACCACAGTGAATCTTAAATATAGAATCAGAATTCAAACCAAAGCCTATCTCACCCCCCACACGCACACAAGCATAAGATCCTATGACTTAAACTTTGTGTGTGTGTGTGTGTGTGTGTGTGTGTGTGTGTGTGTGTGGTCCCCTGGCTGGGAATCGAACCCAGCCTGCGGTGTTGAGAGCACCGAAGCCTAGCCACTACACTGCCAGGGAACTCTTCCGTGACTTAAACTTTGACAACATATAAAGCCACTTCTTCATATCTATGCTCAACTTTAGAAGTGCACAGGCTTTCAGATGACTCGGTAGATACCAGCACATCCACACTGAACAGTCCACTGCAGTTATCTTTCTTCATTGGGACTTTATAAATGAGAACAAGATCTTTTAATGATTTCAGGGTTGCTGCTGATGCAAAATGGCACATGTTGGATGTGCATCTCAAATGATCACGTCCAGCTCTCAAAATGATCGCCATATGGGGCTGATCAAGCCCTGACGTTATCAGATGCGGAGCTATGCAGACAGTCACACAGACTGCTGAGAGCTTCCGCTAAGTGGCTAAGTACCTGCTCCTCAGTGTCATGTGGCCCAGTTAGCTCTGATCAAGGCCCAGGGTCAGGGGACCTAGGAATGGCGGGTGCCAACCTTCCTGCCTCACTCATAGACGAGCACATTCAACAAGTCTTTCCTTACTGTGCATTCACATCCTGTCTCTCCCACTAGATTGTGACCTTTTTGAGAGATATTCATGTTTGTGTCCACCAAGCTAGGAATACAAATAATCATTGATATGTACAGAATGTGGGCCAAGTACTCTGCTATTGGCTTCATGGGCTTTGCTTTTTTATCATCAGACCGCGTCAGAGATGAGTATAAACTCAGACAGGCATAGTAATATGCCAAGGTAACTCAGATAAGCAGTGACAGATCTGGGTTTGAGCCCAGCTTTTCTGCCTCCTATCTGTACACTCACCATCTCAGAGTAGCCCACCCTGGTGCACGAAACAGATTACCTTTCTGGAATAGTGCTCTGCTCTTCATACCCTGAACCTATCCAATGGCCACCAATCCCCCATGGTTAACTGAGTAAAGTCAATATCCATCACCTCTCTTCTCTGTTCTAGATTCTGGCTTCCAGTTATGTTTGTGTCTCTCCACTCAGAGCTACCCATTAGTCTCGGGAATGCTCATGGCTCACCGTCTGACCCCATGCTATCCCATCCCCAGGGGTCAGCCCTGCTATTACTCTTCTAATTCCCCTCCTTCTCCCCTGTGACCCCAATAGCTGCAAATGCCAAGCTTACCTAGTTTACAAAGCCTGGACCACAGGCCCCCTCCACCATGAATCTCTGTGCAACTCACCCCAGGTGGGAAGAGTGTCTTTTTCTCCTGGCTTAGGGCAAGCAGTTACCTTCCTCCTTGTATCAGAACAGCCCTCGGGCTGTGGTGATGGCGGTAACAGTGAGGGTCAAAAGTGCATGGGGCTGTGGGCCCTGCCCTCTTCAGCAGGAGCATAAACAATGCACTACTGCACTTCTGCTAACTCATGTGCATAAAATGTCATTTGGGAAGAAGGGTCCTTGCAGGAGATAAACCTTGACCTCAGTGAGTCGGATGGCTGGGCGGGGTGCAGTGAGACTCCCCTCAAGGCCCCACAGTGCTCTGTATGGAGCAAGGCCTCAAAAAGGGCTGGGACTTAACATGAGCACCTGGACTGAAACCTCAGTCAAACAACAATGTGTCATGAAGGCTCTGATTGTCAGCAGAGTGTACCAAGGGGAAGGGAGGGAGGAGCCACACCTCGGCTGGCAGCAAATCAAAGGCTGGTACAGGGCATGAAACGTAAGCTCACTAACCTCAAACAGCGGGCCCCAAAGCAAATCTAAATGCTTTAGAGCAGGCTCATCCAACCTGTGACCCGTGGGCTGTGCGGCCCAGGACGGCTGTGGATGTGGCCCAACACAGACGTGTAAACTCGCTTCAAACACTTTGAAAATAATGCCGGACCTTTTTGTAGCTGATCGGCTCTCGTTAGTGTGAGTGTAGTTTACGTGTGGCCCAGGGAAGTGACAGGTTGGACAGCCCTGCTTTAGATGGAGAACGTGCATCATCAGTATTCCATGGGCCTTGGGTCTCAGATGGGGTGCTTCTGGGTGGGACCCAAATCCAAGTTCTCGACACAGGGAGGGGAAATGTAAACCATCCATCCTAATAGAGCAATCAAAGTACTCCCGCAAATACTGATTTTATTCCATCCACCCCACATCCTTAGAATGGGAGGTGAAGAGGAAAAAGTGCATTTTCAAAAAAAAAAAGCAAAGGAATGCCAGGACTGCAAGCTGAGAGCCCCCCTGTGATGGGAGGGGAAGAGGCATCCTATCATGGTGACTTCAGGTGATGAGAAGCGCCCTTGGTCCTGGAGGAGGGCAGAGCTTTGTAGATAAAGATGGGGCCCCCCTCCCCTCTTTCCCTCAAGAGGTGATTCAAACTGTGAGGTCACTCCTCTGCGATGGCTGTCTCCCTCTCACCGAGCTGCACGGCAGTCCCAGATGAAGATTCGGCACCTCAACGGGGTCCAGGAGTTGGGGGAGTGATTATCAGGAAAAGAGGCTGATGGGGACTTGGTGGGGGGGAGGGTCTCCGAATCTTGAAGTGAAGGGGCAACGCAGCGTGGAAACGCATGTTTGGGAAATGGATGCAGAAGTCTTTCCAGAAGCAGATGCTACAGGGTGAGGGCGCGCGCGTCTGTGCTAGGGACCGGGGTCTTGTGTTGCTGGTGATGCCAACTGCCTTGCTGCCCGAGGCAGGGCCAAGAGAGCGCCCCCGGTGGCTGGGGCAGGAAGTGCAGCAAGAACATCACAGCACCGTTCTGCAGCTGCCCTGCCCCTGGTACGCTGGGTGCCCTGCAGAGCCTGGCAGCCACGCCCCATGGCTCTGTCCCACAGTGCGTGTCCCCTAGAGCTCCTGAGCTGGCTGCCCCACAGCCTGCTCCTCCACGGGCGGCATGGCCTCCTGCACGTAGACGATGAACTCCGAGGCCTCGCCGCCTTGCGTGTAGACGGTCACCGTCTCGATGCCCTCCACGTCATCGGAGGACACCACCAGGTGGTGCTGCTCCGCCAGCTCCACTGAGGCCTGCTGGAGCGTCTCCTGAATCATGACCGTGTGGTTGGAGCTGGGCTCCTCATCAGTGACCTGTGGAAGGGCAAGAGAAAGGTCACACAGGTCCCGTTCTGGGTCCAGCCATGGCAAGAGAACCACCACTAATGCTTAGGGAGCATCTGGGACATTCCAAGAGTGTGTCCCTACTGCACACAATCCTCTCCACAATGCCCTACGCTCGCTCTCACTCCCAGCGTACAGATGCCGAGAGGGAAGCTCAGGGCTGCAAAACAACACGGCCAGGGCGCCCAGCTGTGGCGAATGGCAGAACCCAAGTTCAAGCCCAAAGTCCAAACTCTTCTCTTGATGCCAAGCTGCCTCCCAGAGGTGTGGGGGTGGACAAGGGCAGAGGGCGGGAAGGCATCGCAGGAGCTATTTACCGCCACCGCGCTGGCAGTCAAGTGGGGGCTCCTGGAAGTTCTGAGCCGGTCCACTCGGCGGGGAGAAAGGGGCACGGCCCACCCTGCGGGATCTGTCTCCCCACGTGATCTGTCTCCCCACACGTTCCGCACGCTCACCCCTGTGTGAAGATCCACATCACACTGGGAAGGAGCAGAAGCCCTGCAGGGCCAACTTTCCCCAGGCTGTTGTCCATCAGCACCAATCGCAGAACCCTTCGGGGAGGCGACCTGCCCCAGGGCTGGGCAGGGGAGGGCATCTGTCAGCAGAGGGGACCTGCCCAATTCTGAGGCCAGGCCTCTCTCTGTAGGTCCGAGCAGGAGCTCGGAGGAAAGAAAGACCGTCTGGAATTGTCTCACCAGGGAGTGTGAGGCCTCAGATGTGCAGAGGATGCCGGAGAGACCAGACTTCCCAGGGTGAGTCCGAAGGGCCAGGTGGAAAGAGCACACGCTCTGTCCTGCACGAAGCAGGGCTCCTACAGCAGCTGCACCACTATCAGCTGTGAGGCTTGGGCCAGACACACCCCCCTACAACCCTGGGTTTTCTCATCAAATCTTTGTCATTGCATCAGATCCCAGCAGACCAAGCTTGTCCCACCCGCGGCCTAGGACGGCTTTGAATGTGGCCCAACACAAATCTGCAAACTTCCTTAAATCACTGCAAAAATTAGGCACAGGCCTTTCTTTTAGCTCATCAGCTATTGTTAGGGTTTAGTGTATTTTATGTGTGGCCCAAGACAATTCTTCTTCCAATGTGGCCCAGGGAAGTCACAAGGTTGGACACCGTTGCAGCAGACCAAGCTCCATGAGGACAGGGACCACACTGCCCTGGCATAGCTCTTTCCCAGAGCCAAGCCGCGTGCCTGGCACACAGTAAACACTCAGTGTTTATTGACTCAGGATCAACTAGGTGCCAGGTGCCATGCCAGGTGCACAGCGGAAAAAACAGAGCTCGTGGGGCTGACGCAGAGGCAGTGAGAGCCACTTCCCTGGTGGGTAGGTGGGGCGTGCAGGGTGCTCAGCGAAGGGCCCTGGAGGAGGCATGGGGCTGGGGCTCCTGGCACAGAGGACAGGAGGAGCCCCGCCGCCTGGGACAGATGGAGAGTGGCCGGATTGCTCAGGCAGCTGCCACAAGCTCCCACGCGTGGCCCTTCTGATGCCCGTCCCAGCTAATGTCTGGCATGGGGGGTGTCCCACCTTCCTGCCTGACGCTCTGTGACACGCCACGACTCCATGTTGTCTCTGGAAATGGCCCAACCACCTTCGAGGGGTCCCACTCAGGCCCCACGACTGTCAGAGAAAACAATGGATAAGGCCCCTCTGGGGTGGGCGTAGCTACACAAAGTTATGGATTGGAAGGAACTTTTCATTTGGCTGACAGAATTCACCAGAAGGTAGAGAGCTATTCTGAGTGGGAATTATTAACGCATTTAGCCTGATTTGTTTTTCTAAAGTAAATTGAGACCTGTCCTTCCTTCTTTTATGCTTGTTTCAATTGCATTCAAATGGGGGAAATGTACTGAGAACTAGGACTTCAGATGTAAATATTGATTTATTTCACTCTGAAAGTACCTGACAGAAGGTTGGAGACAGCGGAGAGACCACACGACAAATGCTGTTCTCCTCATAACTGTCAGTAATTTCTACACGCAAGAAAAAGTGAGGGGACACAGGTGATTTATGCTGAGGTCTCATGACAAAACAAACCCACTGCTTTTCAGGTGAACACACGACATGACAAAAATGGTGAGATCCACCCACACACGCACTTGGAGACGTGCTCTCGGGTGTGACGCCATGACAAAGATACGGTGACGGCCACCAGAGCTAGAGCCTACAGCGAGGAGCTGGTTACTAACAGAAACTTCCCACTGGCTTAAGCTCTGGGGAAGGAGCCCTGCTTGCCCAGCAACTGGGGTGTCCTGGGCAGGGGTTTCCCCCAGCAGTCTCGAAACCACAGACCCATTTCACAAAGTTATTCAGAGAGCACAGTGACCTTCACATGCCTAGGTCAAGTGTGGCGTTGCCTAGGTCGGAAACAAAGAGACATGGTAAAGAGTACCCCGAATTTATAGACGAAAGAAAAGGTATAAATAAGAGGAGTTAATAATAATAGCATCATAAATCCCCAACTCCAGAAATACGTAAGTCTCTGGAGGACCAAAAAGAGGAGGAAGAACTTGTGAAAAGATGAGAAGGGCTCCCAGGCAGGAAGGCAGCACTCACAGGTCGGTGAGGACTGACGGCCTTGTGGAAAGGGAAGGACCTGTGGGACTGAGCTCGGCGGGGACCGTATTCCACGGGAAGGTGGCGGAACGCCCCCGCCCCCCCCCCCGGCCCCGACCCCGTTTTTGTCCCGGTTGTCACTAGACAGCAGATCCTCCTTCTTTTCTGAAAGCTCTGCTCCCTCAAGCAGTCCAAAGCCCATGTGCAAAGCCCGCCCATTCCCGTGAGCGCATCCAGCGACAGAGCGGACTGGCCCACCAGGTCCCCGCCTGCAGGAGATAGGACGGGCCAGGTCTCCGGGCTGGGGGAGAAGGCCCCGGAAACAGGAAGACAGGCGCCTCCGGTGGCACCACGTGCGTCACAGGATGAGAATGGATGAGAGGCTCCCTGCTGGCCACACTGACTCATCAGGCAGAGGCAGGTGAGGCCAATGCCTGGGCCCCAGAAAGAGGGTGCACACAGGTGGGGCATGGCCAGCAACTCCTGTCCTTCAGGAGTCTAAGTACAGATCAGGGTGGTCTCCAGAATCATCTGAAGGAGGGGAAACTGGATCCTTCTGTTATAAATGTGGTAAAATGGAAAGACACCACCGTCTCTTAGAGCAACTGAGAACTAAGGTGACGGGGACGATGCCTGGGGTGCACTCACGATTGCTACCGGGGGACATCTGTCCAGGGGCAGGTACCTGATGCCCGGCCCCATGGCCCGAGCGGGTGGCTAGCACATGCTCCTCAGAAGCACGTCCACAAGTCACTGGGCTTTCGGTACACATGCAAATGGGGTGACTCCAGTGCAGACCCCAAGAGCTGTTTGAAAACTCAACTCCCAAACAATCAGAGCCCGGGCACAGTGACAAGGAAGGCGGCCCCTTACCGCCTGCATACCCCCCGGTACTTAGACACGTGTACTGTGCACAGTGCTTCACTCCCTTGACCGTGAAGCACACACGCATGGACTTTCCATTCCGTGCCAGGCGTGCATGAGGCTCCGCTTCTCGGTCACAGCCCCACCCCGCCTGGCGACCCCTCCGAAGATGGGCAGCTCTGTGCTCTTTGCAAGGAATGCCCCTCCCCCCTCCCCACCACTGTGGTTTGAGACCACGCCCCCCCCCGCACGCCACACGGGGACCGGAAGCGGCCGTCCCAGGCTCCGGCCCTCCTCACGCCCAGCACTTTGTCAACCTGACAGGCAGGTGCTGGACAAAGACGTGGGACGAGGCTCTTCTCCACGACCCTTGCCTTTGCCACCCAGGGGCTCCCTCTCTGCACTGGGCAAGCACGTGGCCTCTTCCCACGAGCGGTTTCTCTCCCCGTCCGTCACACAAGCGACCCGCAGCTGCCACAAGACGGAGCAGACAAGGAGCAGCTGGCAGCAGCCACACCGTGCTCCTCCCCGCACCTCCCAGAGCCACGGCCTTCGCCCGAGGAGGACGGAAAGGCTCCCTCCACTCCCAGGATGGAGCACTCGGGGCTCTGCCTGAAGAGCGCTGATCCAAACAGAGCGCAAAGCACTGCACGCACTCGCCAAGCTTACGCGGGTGCCTTCGTCAGCAGCACAGTAGGTCTAAGACCAGAAAGGGGGACAGCTGTGTTTAAATTTAAATAATAGGAAATGAGAGGCTGTTCTGTCACCTAGGAGAGCCGACCTGTCACAATCCCTGTGCCACAGAGGTGAGTGTCTGCTGTCCCCTGCCTGCCAGTCCACCCGGCCACCCCACCATCCATTATCTACCAACAGCCTCGGCGAGCTGGGGACCGGGCCAGGCACACGGGGTAATGACTAGGACACGTTCTCGGGGGCCGCTTCCAAATGCAGTTATTCCAGACTGTTCAACAGGGGCACTCTCTCAGCCCGGTGTCTTCCACGAGCCAGAAGATGCCTGCTGCTGCCCACGCGTCCGACGGGCTCGCGCTGCTGTGCCGACCGCTTGCCTGCCTGCCGGCTTGTGGTGCTGTCAGCCCGCGGCCTCGAAGCGCACCCACGCTGCACCCTCAAGCCGCCACCTCCCCTGACCGCATCGCCTGTGGGGCTCAATCAGGCACAGCCCCGAGTAGCAGTAAATCAATCCCCTTCCTGGAAAGGAGACGCGAATCCCAATCGGTAGCACCTGCAGCTCTCCAAAGGCCCCAGCATGTCGGGGACGTCCCGAGTTGTCCTGACACCCTCCCAAGTAGACCCTTCCTGAAGTGCCAGGTGTAGCTCAGGGTGCCGCGCGCCGAGACGCAAAGGAAGAGTCTCGGAAGAGATGGGTAAGACAACCCGAGGACGGCAATCTAGTAAGTTCCAAGTCAGCAGAGTGTTCAGCCTGGGATCACACGGACCTGTCCCACCCGTACGGGAGCGGCGGGCTGTGCGGGCTGAAACATCAAACCTCTGCTGTCGGCCTTCCGGGCAGGGTCTTCCTCAGAGAATCGGAGAAGGGTTTCCAGCACACGCCGTCCAAACAGCCATCTAGATGTGCTAAGTCTTCTCTGCGGATCAAGGAATCCGGAGCTCAAGCGGAATGTACTCAGTCCCCAGACAAACGCTTAGGGTGACTTTCATGCTCTGCGTGGTGCCCTGGGCACACTTAGGGGGACCGTCGTGGAGACAGCACTGGGCTGTCTACCTGATTCGCCAAAGGCAGGTCGCACTGGGGACAGACACATCCTTCAGCGGTCCCGACGTGAGAGCCACATTGAGAAACATCTCTATTTGTTATTGCCAAGAAACCTGTGCTGTTGACTGTTCCATGTTTCCTTCTCGTTTGGTAAAGTCAGCACCGAATTTACAGCTGACCTGGATAGCTCGGAGGACACAGGCCTCTCCCAGCAGTCTGCGCCAACAACTCTTTATAAAATAGCCCCCAGCCCACATTCCTCAGCCCCCACCCCGTCCCCATGTCCTCCTTCCGCCTTTCTCCACTGCACTGGTCCCCCTTTGACATCCTGTCTGTCTGTCTTCTTTGTGCTTTGTCCTTGTCCCCACTAGGAGTCACCACCTGGACGGCAGACATTGGTTCTCTCCGGGCCCCCAAGAGTCAGCACTTGCTAAATTCTTAGTGACTGAATGACTAAAAGAATGGATAGCTATGTAAAACTCTAGGATTTGCATTTTAACTTTCTCCATGAACTTAAACTTTGATTCTAAATTACGTAGCCTGGTTCTGATGTGCTTACTATGTTTTTAAGTATTTGTGCAAGCCAGCCTAAATCTTTTGTAAAATGAAGGAGATAGTAGAGAGGTAAGTATAACCAGAAAAAAAGAGGATGCCCTAATTATCAAACACATTGCATTTTAACGGATGGTAAAATCTCAGAGGACAGAAGAGGACGAAATGAGCCACCAGAGTAACAATTAGCAAAGGAACCTTTATTCAAAAGTTGGTACTTTCTTCCTGAGGAGTTCAGTCACTGTGTTGATTTGTGCAGGGTCAAGTTTGATAGTTAAAAGGCCAGTCCCCTGGGAACTCTCCTGGCCTCCTGCCTGTGTCCACAGTGCCCGGTCATCCCGCTCGCCGGTGCCTCAGGCACCAAGATTGCGTCTCTTGATCGATGTGTCCAAATGCGTCCACACCATGCTCACTGTCACTCTGGGATTCTTCAAAAGGACACGAACGAAAAGTTCCCAGAATTTTCAAACATACACAGCTCTCCCCTAAAACACACCTCCACACCTGCAGCTATTGTAAACACAACTCCCTAATGATCCGAAGTCGGATAAGAAACGCACGAGACGAGACCAAGTTCATTCCAACTTCTACTGAGGAAGGCGAGTGAAAGCCTCGTAGGAGAGAGAGCAGGGGACGGGAGGGCCCTTACCTGTTTCACCGTGGGGGACGGGAGGGCCCTTACCTGTTTCACCACGGTTACCGTCCCTGGAGCCATGGCAACCACGGAGGCAACGGCAGTGGCGTCGTGGGTCTCGGTGCCCAGCTCGATGATCTGCTGCAGAATGTTCACAGCTGTAGGGTCAAGTCGGTCACCTTATGAGAAGAAGCAAACGGGACCATTAGGGCCGCTGGTGCCGACAGTCACTGAATGCAAAACCAGTTCGTACCAGAGGCCACTCTGAGGGGCCACCTTCTCCAGGGCACACACGGGTTCTCAAGCATCGCTCACTCTGACAACAGAACTCGTGTGTATGGGACTTCATAATTTCCAAAGGGCCTTCTGCAAGGATATCTCAACACCCTACACGACGCCATGAGGAGATGACACTGTGATGACATTACACACACACATGCACACATGCGCACACACGTGCACACACGAGATATGCCTTGAGCCACTGGGTCAGTTATATTGCAAAGCCAGAGCTCAAGCCCAGATGTTGTGAACACAAACTCGGTGACACAAGAGAGCCTCCCGGAAGAGAAGCCCTGAGCAGCCAGCCAGCTGCAGAGGTAGCTTCCGCTGAGCACACACACACGGCAGGCCAACAAACTCCTCCAGTTAGGGGCAAACATCCAACCAGGTCTCAATGATCAAACCAATGGGCCTCATCCTTCCAAACCAATTTAAGCTTGGGGTGCTGTGTGAATCAGCTCAGGAGCCTGGAACCCATACCATCAGGGCAGCTAGAATGCATCCCCTGCCTGCCCGCACCACCTGCGTGACCGTGTGCGAGACCCCATACGGACCCTGACCGTCACCCACTGAAAGGGCAGCGGCTGCCCGAGCTCCACGTCAGCATCACGTTGGGAAGTGCCTGCCGACGTGTGCGTCCTTGCAGACCCACTTCCTGGGGCCACATTCCAGCGTGAGCCAACCAGTGAGATGGGAGAGGACCGGCTTGACAAGTTCTAGGAAGACGCTAGGACATGGCATGTGACTGAGGCGAGGAGGATGTCCGTGACTTGCACACGTTCACCAGGCAGCTCCGCAGCACGACCCTCCCGTCTACTCGCTCCCTCCCTCTCTCCCTCCCCTGCCCCCTCAAGGAAGGTATTCCAGCTGTGCTTACAGCCAGCCATTCTCAACAGCCAAAGACCAAATCAAAGCGCAGCGTCGGCACACGCGCACCTCCTTTTCGTGAGCTGGTCGGAAGCATGTAATTCTGTGACAGAACAGCAGCATAACGACATGCACACGACCACTTGGAAAAGGGCTCGTTCCGGCATCTGCCGGGCCCTGTATTTACCTTAGGAACTCACTGAGATAAGGTTTAATCCCTCACCGTGGTTTGCTTTTTGGGTGATTTTTTTTTTTAATTGATCTAACATTTGAAAATGATGACATCTGACATACAAACCCCAACGCAGGACTCTCTAGAAGTTGTGGGAAGCAGGCAGTCACAGGCCCGCAGCTCTGCAAGGTGCCGCAGACGAGGCAGCTGTGTGCCCTCAGCCTCGGCCATGTCGCCTGCCTGGGCCCCGCAGATGCTGGAACGAGCCCCCTGGAGTAGGTGACCATGGGGGAGCAGGGAGTGGGGACACTGCCCCACAGGAAATCAGGAAACCTAGATTCCAGGGCCAACGCCCACACCCCAAAGTGGGTGTACGCAGCCGACCCCTTACAACGAAGAATTTGGAAGTAAATCAACTGACGGACAAGTGGCAGACACCATCCTTTCACGAATTCACTCCTTCAGCATGTCCGTCACAGACCACACTGCACTGTCACAGGGAGACAGGGCGTGCCTCTCACCGCTCTCAGAGGTGTATCTCAGGTCCTGGAGTGCGGCCACGGCTGCCTGCGTCCCCTGGACGTCTTCTTCGGCTTCTGCGATGTGTAGGTACTGGGTGGAGGGCTCCTCAGTAGTTTCTGTTGCTGGCTAAATAAAAACATCACACCTAAGTGACCTTCTAGAAGATCAACTGTTACCCAGAAGTCCCAGGACAATGGAGTAGGACAAAACACATACTCGCAAGCAACACAGTGCAACATCTCATTTATTAATACCTGGTGTCCCTGGGAAGTCGGCTGTTCCAATAAAACCCCATTTCCCAGCGAGGAAACATCTCTTTGCAAATACCCAGGCTATATATTAATAAATATTCTGTTTCTCCTTAAACTTTTGTCTACTAATGTCAGCATTCCCCGATGACCTTGCCATGGTGTCCTAGTGTTGATTTTCTAGTTCCCCTGTGCCTTCTACTTGTGTTAATCAGAGTTCTCCCATGGGGAAGAATCGTTCCTTCCCCACCACTTATTTATTTATTCAGTCACTTAGTTATATCAGTATGGACTCACAGGTATTTATTTCATTCTTCGGAGTTACAGCCCAACACTATCATTATTCTGTTATTCGAACTGTTGCAGCTTTGGCCACTGGGAATTCTCACGGTTGTCTCCCGTTTGGTGTGTCTTCTTGATGTGCCTCCACCATTTTCTTGTTTGTTTGTTCTGTTTCGTTTTTATATTTTTAGCATGTGGTTACTTTCTAGGGCCATAAGTGACACCAGGGTCACCTGGCGTACCTTCCACTGTAGCCCTGGAACCAAGGGGCCTTGGTTCCTTTTATTGAAGAATCCTATTAGAAAACAGTGCTCATTGTCCCTGGGATGTCACTGCTTCTAGGCCCTCTTAGCACAGAAACCTAAGAAATACATGCAAGGACACTATGTATACATATATGTCTATAATTAACTGTGCATCCATGTGTTATTTGGTGTTCAAACACACACACACATGCACGCACGCGTGCACGCGCGCACACACACACACACACACACACACACACACACAGTCTATGAATATGTAACAGAGCTGCTATAAACAGCCTTGTACAGATACTTTTCCTCATTTTGGTCAGTATAACTTCGGGGTACTTTTCCAATGGGGGGACTGTTAGGGTTACAGATAACGCATGTGTAATTTTGTAGATATTTTGCTAAACTCCCCTTCAGAGAGGCTGCAACATGTTGCATTCCCACCAGCGATGCATGAGAGGGCAGCCTCTCGAGAGAGAATGTCAAACGCTTGGATTCCTGCCAGTCTAAGAGGCAGGAAACGCTTGCTCTGCCTAGTTTTAATGAACATTTATTATGTGTGAGGATGAACACGTTTTCAGATGTTCAAGGTCATTTGCATTTCTTTTTCTAGGAACCTTTTTATCCCTGCTCATTTTCCTTCACTGATGGTCTTTTCCATCACTATTTTTAGAAGCCTTTTAGAGTGTAAAGATATTCGTTTTTCTATGATATGACTAAGAATACCTTTTATTCATTTGTTTCTATGAGTTCTTTCTATAAGCCTTCAAAAAAAGTTTTCATGCAATTTTTTTCAATCTTTTCCCTTATTGAATCTGGATTTTGAGTTCTAATTAGCCAAGTTCTCCACTCTTCCAATTTATAAACGGACTCCCTTAAACGTTTTCTTCGGGCGTTTGTAAAATGTCACTGTTTTTACAGTTAAGTCTCTGCTTCTTCTGCTCTAGGCTCTCTATATAAGCTATTTATTACAGTACATGGATGTTTTAATCTGCTTCTCATTATGTACAGTAGTTTTTCATTCATTCTTTTGGATTTTCCAAAGATGTGATCCCGTCATCTGCAGATCTAGATACTTTATTTCTCCTGAAGTGTCTCTGTTTATGTGCTGGTCTCACACACTAGCTGACGCCGCCCACGGGACACCAGCCAAACATCCCCAGGCATCCGTGACTTCCTCCCAGCTTCAGCGAGCAGCCCTCTCGTGTGGCCCCACGAAGGGAGATGCTGGCTTTGGGGCTGAGACACACATACTCTGGTTTTCATATTAAAGATACAGTCATCACATTCCACTTTAGTGAATGTTTTTAATCAATGGGCGCTGAATTTCATCCAATGCCTTTCTTGCATTTTGAGGACGATCATTCTGTTTTGCTCCCTAGTTCTACTATTATGATGGATTGTATGGGCACAGTACCTCCTACTGAACCACTCTTCCATCAGATTCTGGAATAATCCTCACGTTGTGATGATGTATGATTTATTTCATGTACTGCTGGATTTGTTAAAATGCCCTTATGCGTAACCACTGGTGCTCGGATGGCTCAGAAAGTCCTCAGATCTGTGGTTCTCGCTGGGGGTGACTTTTACTCCCTGGCAACGTCTGTGACATTTTTGGTTTTCACAACCAGGCATGCCGGTGCTGTCTAGTAGGGAGAGGTTAGTGATGCTGCTAACCATCCTCAATTGCACAGGGCAGCCCCCTACAAAGAGCAATCGTGGAGATTACAATTTCGGTGGTACTGAGGTCCACACCCGGCTTAGGTAAACTGCAGTTGGTGCTGACCCCGGGCATTTGAAAAGAGATGCTACTGGCTTTGACAATACAGGCGTGTTTCCAGCAAGGTGACTGGTCCCAACACCGGAGGGAAAAACAAAGATGACAGGTAGGAGCATATGCCTTCAACGGAGGGAGAGTGTGGGTCCCCTGCCCTCCCGGTGAGGACTGGCAGTACCTCCTTACCGGGCACTCTCCTTTCAGAGACAGTATCTGAAACGCTGACGTGTGACTAGCAGAAGTGACATCTAGGAGGCCAGTACAGGCACCTTCACAAAACAGCCTCCATGCAACCCAGAGTGAAGAGATCACAGGCACGGCCCAGACCTCACCCAGGGACACGCCTCCGACGCGACACAGGACTATGAAAAGGCATCTAAGTTTCCCGACTGGAGGACCTGACGCTCTGGGCACCAGCTCTCCCGTACCTGGGCCCGCCTGCTCTGTCCCTGTGTTTAGAAATGCCAAGACCAACACCGAGCTCTCAAAAGTTACCTCCCACTTGGGCTCGCCTTCCGTTTCCACCAGCTTCAGGCCGTGCTTGTTCTTCAGGTGCCGGTTGAACTCCCACTTGGTGCCGTACACGAAGCTGCACACGGGGCACTTGAGGCCGCCTGCAAGCAGAGACGAGCGAGAAAGACGCGCTGGCGGCGTGCAAAGGCCTCAAGCTGCAGGAAGACACTGTTTGCATGACACCAAGCCTGCCTTAGTCTTGGAACGGGACAGCAGCACTTTGTGGTTTTCAGGACAGAGATTTTAAGCCTTAATGTCATTATTATTTTTTACACTTATCGAACAAGCATTGGCAGAGAGCTTAACCCTGCTGGGCACCCACTGCCACGGGCTCCCCATCGACAGAGTCGACCAACTGTGAATTGAAAATATTCGGGAAAAACAAAGCTTGCTGACGCGTGTTACACAGTCTGGCCTAAACGTGAACGGACTTCTTTTCCTTGTCATTATTCCCTAAGCAATACAACCATCTACACGGTCTTCACATTGTATTAGGCACTGTAAGTAACTAGAGACGGTTTCAAGTGTACAGGATGAAGTACACAGGTTACACGCAAACACTGTGTCACTTTATGTAAAGGACTTGAACGCCTGTGGACTCTGGTATCCACGGGGGTCCTGGAACCATTCTCCCGAGGATACCTAGAGATGACTGTATGCACTTCACATCTTAGGTGCCAGAGAGAAATAAGATGGGATAAGTGGAATGGGCTGTATAATAAACTAACACATATTTTAAACTGCAAATGCTCAGACAGTCACAGAAGCTTTATACCTGAAGGTTCCGAACTCTCCCTGGGCACAGGGACCATACTCCACCCAGCCCTGTGGTCCTCAGGTCTCCAGGATCTTCCCATCCTCCTGCTCTCCTCACTGGGATCTCTGACTCTGTCTCTCTGCGGCTCCTGGTCACCCCCAGGCCATGACCTCCAGTTGGGTGCTCTGCCCTTCGGCTCCAGGCTCCTTGTCCTGTCCTTTCCCATCCCGATTCCCTGGGGACGCACCACACTTTGCACAGGATCTGTCCCAGTTGCACCTCCAGCCCTGCCATGCGCTCCAGGCTGCCACGCCAGCCCAGCAGGTGGTGTGCCCTCCCACAGTTGCTCAAACAACCAAGCATCCCACCACCTTCCATGGCCTTCCTGGTCCAGACCACTGTGAGTAACTGGCTCCTAACCAGTCCCCTGGTGGCCACTACCAGCCCTCCACGCTTCTATTCTCCTCTCCATCTTTTCTTATTATCATCATTGTTGTTGCTGTTTTGGTGAAACCAATGCTGTTGCTATAAAGACTTGGTAAGAGGCAATGAGCAAGAGCACACTGTCCAAGGCTACACTTAGGCTTCAAGATGAAATTAAAAATTCCTTCTGGGGTACTTTTTAATGGGGACTAACTCAGGGAGGAAGACATCCTTATATTACGTTTAAATTAAAATAAACATGCCCCCATGTGAATTACAACTTCAACCTTTGCCACACTGATGTTAATTAAAGCACAACCAACGAAAATATGTATGGAATTTAGACCAAATGTATAAACTCAGCCAGTTAACTGACATCAAAGCTGAGAGAAATACATTTTTATTTCAGTTCATTAAGTTCTTAGGCGATGCGCAGTAGAAGGTCAGGGGGAAACGTGGGGAATTTACTAGCAGCATTGCTATTACGTGCATGCCATAAAAACTGCAAACCCCCAAATCATAATTTCCCCATAAGGAAAAGAACAGACTTTCAGGAGCAATTTTAAAAATCAATCATGGCCGCCTCTGCTCTTTCTGGGATGCAATAATATTCTGGAGGCATTTCAGGCATTAAAATATTTGCACTCCTTTGTGGGGGCTGACATTACTGAAAATTCAATTTCATATCCAATCATTTATCCCCGGGAATGGCAAGGAATGCTGGGTGGGGCGGTCAGACGGCCCGAATGCAGGACTTGCTACGTGACCCAGAACCACTTCCTCCAGCTCCCAGGGATTTGTCTCTAAGGTGAAAATGCTCAAGCTCAATCAAAAGGCACTTCCGTGAGCACAAGGGTGGGGCCCCAGAACCATTCACATCTCACTGCCTGCAACACGCAAATGTGTCACCTTCGCTGGCAGAAGGGGCTTCAAAGATGCGATTCAGTTCAGGACCCAGAGATGGGGAGACTACTCTGGAGTATATGGTGGGCCCAGTGTGACCACTAATTAGCATATGAGAACCAATCAGCACCCTAGAGGTAGGACCATGCCTCTTCCTCCTCCTCCTCTCTAACAAGTGGGAACCTGAGACAAACTTCAGGGACATCAGCCCGTGAATGAAGGAACCAGACTGAACCCAAGAACTGGGTTTGGCTGGGTGACCTGTTCACGCTGGCACCAGGGCTGCTGCTCTTTTGCCCTCCCTGCGTTTCCTCATTTTACGACAGAAATGGTGATGCCAACCTCATGGGGCCTCTGTGAGGGAGACATTAACACACGAAGTAACAACCGCCAACACGGCCTGACCTCACATCACCAGAAGCCTCTACCAATAATGTATGGAGCCTGGGCCCCCAAAACAACACATTTCATAATAAAAACGTCCAAAAATCAAATAGATGACTTCGGGTTAGCTCACAGTTTCTGGATTTTCATACTATTCTATACTATTTTCCCTGAATCGGGGGTGGGGGAGAATTGAGATATGACTACACATTTAAGGTACACAGGTACACATATTGGTGTTCTTCTTGTATAGTCATTCAAGATAACAAAGATTTTAGCAGATGCCAAACACCATCTTGTCCTTGACCCATCTGCTTTCATTGCTTCTCTTACATACCCCCACCTCAATGACCCTCTAAACCTGGGGGCCCAGGAGGAAGTGGGGGGACCTGTGATTCTCCCACTGAGACTGGCGTGCTTCCTGTAACAGGATCCGCACACAGAGCCGTGGAGCACACGCCCAGCCTTCCTCCCAGCCCAGGCCGTGATAGCAACAAACGCCACCAGAGCCAGCGCCCAGCGCAGTGCCAGGCACACCGGGCACTCGAGGTACGTGGCGAAGGAGCGACGTAGCAATACATGAGGTAGTCAACACGAGCCATTTATCAGGTACTTACTGCACTTCAGGCCCCGTCGGGGACCCAGAGAGTGACATCTAGTCTTTGCAACTACTGCCGGGCAGGTATCCACCCCTCCTCCTCGGGAATGGGAAATCCGACATTCAGAGAAGTTAGATAAGGGGCCCAAGGCACACAGTGACCAGAGAGCTGGGTTCCAGGTCCATCTGGCTCCCAACCCTGTTCTGGCACCAATAACCTGAAGTGACTGGAAGGCGTGCACTGAGGTCACTGGAGAAGGACCAGCCTGCTAAGGCCCGTGTTCACCCCGCCGTGAGCCCCAGGAGGAGCTTAGCACCAGCGCACCGGACTGATGGAGGGGCCCAGCGTCCTCAGACCAATGTTCAGGGCAGGAAGGGGTTGGGCCCGCTGAAGCTGCACACAGTGAAAACGTGTGTGTGTGTGTGGGGGGGGGGGGGGGGGTGCCTGGAAGCCATGCTCACGAACAAGCGATGGGCTGAGAGGAGCAACCAGAGATGGTCCGACCCGCCTCCGAATACCAGGAGTGCGGAACACCACGCACACGGCACCCGGACACGTCTAGCCTCCACCAAAGACCAGGGTTCCGAGGGACCTGGCGTACCCTGAAGGGGTTCCGGTGGCACGTGGCTGGCAGTCACACCTGTGCCCTCAGGCCCGGAGGTGTGCCAGAGCTGGGCACACCTCTTCCCAGTTCAGTGACACCACGTTGGGAGCTTAAAAGAGCCCGTGGTGGAAGCACTGACGAGCACACCCCGAAACTGGCAAATGCCACCCATCGTGGTCCCCTGCCCCCTTCCCTGGGGGAGAGCTGCTGTGAAACACAGTCCCCAGGCTGGGGGCCTTCTGGAAAACACCACAGCCCCCCCCCCCCCGCCTTCTGCCCCAGCTCCCACTTCGCCGGTCCCCAACCCCTCAGCACAGCGCACGGCAGAGTCTTCCCGGGAAGTTGGAGGCTTTGTCTTTGTCACAGTGTGACACCGTTTAAACACAGCTGATGGGCACGGAATCCCTGCCCTTGGCTTAAGGAGGCTGTAACATCATTTTGAGAAAACCACACTTTCTCTGTGGTTTCTTGCTACGTTATCCCTTGGACACACGTCCCTCTGTGTCAGAACAAAAGAGGATAAAGTCTCGTGAAGCCAGTTTTTGAGGCGTGAGTAGGGGAGGAACAGAAAACCAAGTGGGGACGGGGAGAATCGCCTGCAATTCAGCAAAAGAAAATGAGAAGCCCTCGTGGAACCAAGGGACCCGGCCTTTCCACACACAGCTCTTTGGCCCAGCCCCCTCTTCTCCCTCCGATCTCCTTCCTTCTTGTAGGCATCACGGGGTGAGCGGCAGGCCCCTGACATGTCCAGGCGGCACTCGTATTTCACCAGCTGATTTCAGAGACAGTTCTCCCGCCAAAACACAATGTCTCTTAACAGCCAAGAAATATTTACTTGTTTTTTCTTCAACATAGGAGTGAGAGTGAGAGAATGTATGTGTGTGTGTGTGTGTGTGTGTATGTGTGTGTGTGTGTATTCAGAAGACCAAATACATCCTTGCAGAGATTAAAAATAAAACCCAGACCCTGTTAGGAAATGCCAACTGTTTGCAGAGTCCTAGAAAGTTAACTGAAAACTGAGGGCATGAAACTGTTGGACCTCAGCACATTTTTTGCAAGGCGATGATGTAAGTTCGGCACCGAGTAGTGAGGGTTCATCCATCAGATGCTCATGCCTGTCCCAACAGCCACAGTGAACATCTATTTCCTGCCAATCCAACCCAGGGGCATGAAGGGTATTAAATGAGTCTCCAATGCACTACTCAAGTGATTTACTGTGACCCTAGGGCACCCACTGTCTCCAGTGGGATTGCTGGACGGGGGCGGGGGAGGCTCTCTGGAGGTCTTAGGTATTTTCATAAAAGAAACACACACTAAGAAGGAATGATGGGGGGGGGGGGGTTCCCTGGTGGTGCAGTGGCTAGGCTTCAGCACTCTCAACGCTGCAGCCTGGGTTCGATTCCCAGCCAGGGAAGCACCCCCCACCCCCCACCCCCCAAAAAAACCAAAGCTAACAAACAAACAAAAAGCAATGATAATGTATTGAGTGTCAGACACTCAAGTGTCCCCTCTGTCACCACGTGAGATGGCGGCTAGGCACTCCATTTCTGGGTGGAGGGTTCAGGCACCTGGCCAAGTGCACAGCCCAGGGGAGCACAGACCCACGCCCACCTCACCTGCTCCCCAGCACATGAACCTGCCGCTGAGGACACACAAGGCGCTTGCTCCACCACCCCACACGGACAACTCCAGCATTACCCCGAGTGTTCTAGGCTGTCCGTCCATTTCCGTACATCGACCCTGCCACCGAACGTGCTGAGGGGACAGTCAATTGATTCATTTTATATTAAGATGCATTTTTTACGGTGATCCCAGCCCGCGGAGCTGCATTAGGCATCTCAGAGTTTGCAATCCCACGGCCCTGTTAACCGGGGGCCGGTCTCTAAGTGTCTGTGGCGTCACATAGACACGGGGTGCAGGGCAGAGCAGCACTGACATGCTACACAGGTGCAGCCCCTGCTGAGTCGCGTGGCGGAGGTGCAGACGTAACTACAGCAGCCTTCCCCGTACGGCTGCACCCCCGCTCGAGCCTCCCGCGGGGGCTGTGTTCATTACTTACTGCCAGAAGGCAGCAAAAAACCAAAACAAAACCAAACCCCAAATTTTTCAACATCAGAGGTTTTCATTCACGTTCCTTAGTTTAAATGTTCTAAATGGTTTTTTCTTTCGAGGATAAGTAAGAAATCTAAGAAATCTGAGTACCAAAGTCATTTTGGATAACACAAAGGAGCTCAACTATAAATCTGTTTACCATAGCGCTATTTATAACTGCAATAAAGAAAAGTCTGGAAACCCTACAATGTTCGACAGGGGTATGGATGAATAAAATGGGGTACCGACACCTGACGCTGTATTATAAAAAACCCTGAGAAACTATGATTAGGACATCAATGTTCAGTGTTAAACAAAGACGTAACCACGAACTTCCACGGAGGCAACACTGACAAAGGAACGTCGGGGAGGGTGGTGCAATACAGTCTGTGCTGAACTATCGCTTCCTGCATTTAGGGTTTGCAGGAAGCCTGCTCCGATGTCATAACCTGGCCAGCACCAAGTGCCAACCAACGACGCTGAGGAGCAGCATGGCACAGTAACGATGATGAAGAAGGGACAACAGTGACGTCAGAGTTCGGACTGAACTGCCGGGCGTCACGGCTCTTCCCGACGGGCGCTGGGCAGCGCCCCCGCCCCCGGCCCCCGTGGCCTACCTTGCTGGACGAGCGCGTCGGCCGCCAGCTCCCCGGCGCCCACGTTGGCGTACTCCTCATTGGGGTGCTTCCTGTTGTAGTGCCGCTTCAGAGAGCCGGATATGTTGCAGGAGTAATGACAATGGGCGCATCGGAAGGGCTGCGGGAGAGGGGGAGGGTTAGGGGATGAGAACCCCCAGGCCTGGCCCACAGGGGGTTAGCAAACTAAAGAACCTAGAACAAAGGCGAGAATTAGTCAGGCCCCCTCGTAAGCAGAGCACAAGAGGTCCGAACGCCAACAGGTGATTATCTGCAAAGTTAAAACAAAGGCCAAACATTTCCACGCCGTCATCTCCAAGTGAGCAAGTATTATGCAATTGTTTTTTGGAATGTTAGCATTTGCCAAATAAAAATCCCTGAAAACGTTCTACTGCCAGGGCTGAGTGGTGGTGGCAGGGGGCGGGCACGGAGTCAGGACGGGACAATTCGAGAGAGAAACCGTCCTAGAAACCTAACCTCAGGCTCGAGGGCCCATCTATTCTTTCTTACAGCAAAGCAGATATACGGCTTCGTGACAGCATTAACTCCTCCTACTCCCTGTGCCTTCTCCTCGGTACAACTGCTAATGGGAAGAAAAATGGCTAAAATGTGAGCAGATAGGAAAAAGAAAAAAAAAAAGAGGTACAGGTGAGTCCAAATGAGAAATCCGTCACTGAGCTACCGATTTCTGTGCGAATCTTCAATGCTTCAAGTTGACACTTTTAACGACTGACTTTGACCAACCTTCCCTCCACAAGCAGACGGTCTGTGGTGGCCTCTGACAGCCTCGAGGGTCCCTCTGTCAGGTGGGGGCGCTCCAACCCCCCACGGCCCCTGCATTGCTCAGCAGCTCTGGAGTTGGGGACATAACCCCCACCCTGGATTTCTTCTTTGTTGGCAGCAGCTTCTACTCCCTCGTGCTCATCATAACCTTGCAGATGCGATCGGGCAGCACCTAACTTCCACTTGGGATCCTGCCTCATAATTGGGGTCACAGAGGTGTCATCACATTTCAGTAGGGAGGGGATTCTGGTGGGGCTGTGTCAGGCAGAGGCGGGCGTGGATGCGCCCCCACGCCCGCGGCCAGGTGTGGAGTCTGCAAGTCTTGGGACTTGGTTTCTGAAGCATGTAGTTCCTGGTGGCCGGCTCTGGGACCCTGTGATGAGTGGGAGGGATCTGCACCCTCACAAGTGTTGGGACTTAAAGATCAACTGCAAAGATCAAATGCTATCAAGGCCAACTATTAAACCCTAAAACCTAAAGTCAGATACTCACAGACAGCAAATGACACCAGGTCTCAAAAGGAATGTTATTTGTTGTGAGCTTTCTGGCCGTGAAGGATATCAGCTGGCTACAGCAGCAGTACAGCTGGTGTGAAACCAAACCTCAAAGTTCTTCCTGTGGCCCAAAAAGAGAGTGAAGCCAAAACAGGGCAGGGAACCCACTGTCATGCCTACTGTTCAACATTGTGCTAGAATGATTAACCCAAGTGATGTGACCTGACATAATCAATGACTGCTCTGGCTAACATGTGCTCACGGCTACGCCAGACAGTTCTAGGTGTTTTACACGGACAGACTCCTCTGGGTCCCAGCACAACCTCAGGCGGTAGGTACAATTATCTTGCCTATTTTACAGGGAAGGAGACTGAGGTACAAAACAGTTAAGGAATTTGCCCGAAGTTGCAGAGGTGCCCAGCCTGCCCGCTTCGTCTGCACTCATCTGGGGCCCCAGCCCGGCCAGCAATAAAGAGATGATTGGACTCCCCAGTCGCCACTATTTCCTCAGCGTCTGTCTCCCCGGGGAGCCCCATGTGGGGGTGCGGGCATTGGGGTTTGGTATTCTTTGATTTCTTAGACATAAGGCAGCCCAGATCTCATCATCAACTTCTGAAAATGAGGAACACCATATGGGCTGGGAGAAAGGCAGGCAGTCCCCGGAGGGGGCAGGGACTGGTGGAAGGGGATGAGATGGGGGTGGACAGCAGCTGGACACGGTGGGACGCGTGCTGCGTCAGAAAGGGACTTCGGGCAATGCAAGCCTCTGGCAGGTGTCGGGCAGGGGAGGTGGCAGGCCCGTTTCACATGCAAACGCCACTCTGGGACTTAATGGAGCACGGGTTTCAAAGGCACAAAACGGAAGGCAGGGAACCCATTATCTAGCTGTTGCAGGGGTACAGAGGGCCTCACAGGAGGGCGTGGAACAAAACGACGACAGGCCTAGGAGAGATGGAGGCGGCACAACCAGGCCGGCCTGATGACCGAGGGGCTGAGGGAGAGCAGAGAGGCGGAGAGCCCCCGGGTGACTCCGCGTTTCCAGCACGGATCACAGAGAGGCAGGAAGTTCTACGGACAAGGAGCGAGGAAGGGTGACAGGACGCAACTCTGGACGCCCAGGAGGGCAGGTCCAGAAAGCCATTAGAGACGCAAGTATAAAACTCAGAGGGACGTTCCGGGCTCTAGATACAGATCTCAGCGTAGGCAACTAGCAGATGCCCGAAGACGGACCAGGGCCATTGCAAAACCACGTGAGGAACGAGAGAAGCAGCATTCGAAGAGCACCCTGCAACCTGGGGACAGGGAAAGGACAGGAGTTCCTGAAGAAGGACAAGAAAGAGTGACAGCAGATAGAAGAATCAGGGTGTGTGGGGTCACAGAAACTAGGAGATAATGTCATTCATGGAGAGGGGAATGACAGGGTCAAGTTCACGAAGAAATCCAGTACGACAGGGCCCAATGAGTGTCCGTTCAGCCTGGCCAGGAGGTGGACACTAGCAGCCTTACTGGGAAGAGCTTCAGTAACGTGCTAGCCAGGTCCAGGGGAGAAGGCAAGGGTTTGGGGTCACATTTCAATGATGCTTCAATAACACAAAAGATAAGCATTTTTCAAGAGGCACATCAAAGGAGCTTTCTCAGAGGTGCAACGAGGATCATCAATTTGAGTTGAAAGAAAAAGTGTAGCTGAACTTGTTGAGGCTGAAACATTAGGTTCTCAGACTTATGTCAAGAGAGCAGGTAATTATACTTTCTCAGAATCTGAGGATTTATTGTTCTGGTTCTTCCAACAGAAAGGAAATAGGACATGTGAAACTGGGTTCTGTAAAACCTGTTTAGAAGACATCTAACCACATTAAAGAGGAGCAAAGCCAATCTCCCAGCAGCATCAAGAAAGGGACTCAGAGGAACACCCCCAAACAGCTGAGAAGCTGGTGATGAGGTCACGTCCAAGGCCGGACCCTGGTAACAGAGCACAGGAGAGGGTGCTCAGCAAGCAGGAGGGCTCTCAGCAGGTGAGACTTCGGAGTCCCATGCGGAACCGAGTACGGCCCGAGGGTCATGCAACTACATCAAGGGGCTCAGAGACCCAAATGGGAGCCTGGTCCTCAATGATGTGCCCACTGCCCACTGCCCTCTGCAGAGGAGAGAAAAGGCAAATGACAAGAAAGAAGGTTCTAGATGACTAGTGAGGTCACAAGTCACAATTTCATCACCTTAGTTTAACAACTCAGTTGGTGGAGAGATAGAGACTTGGAGAGAGAGGGGTAAAGGGGACACAACTCTAACTGATATCCACGTGGATTTGGACCAAAACACAGGAAAAGGCTTTATTACTGTCATAACCTACTCAAGTGGCCACGATAATTGCTCATCACAGCACACATTCACGCACACATGCGACATTCTGAACGTGCACTCTATTCCACAATAAGGACAGTAAAATGAGAAATGGATGGGTAAGGTGGTAAACATGTGGCACAAAAGTCCCTCTTCACAGAGCTTTTATGAGAGTTACGGATATCTCACACGAAATGCCTGGAATGACAGGGCACCCAACAAGTGGTGGCCATGATTAATACTAGTGACACTAACCACACTTTAAAGCCCCTGCATGCAAAGGGCTCTTCAGTTTCTCTTCTTTCACCTGTGTGATGACACGTACATGGATACTAGGATGGCATTCTAACGTATCTCCCATAACCCCCAACGTCCAGAGAGACGACAGCAGCGGGAGTGCCTCTCTAAAGACTCCACGACAGGCCCAGAGAAAATGCTAACGGTGACCCTGGCATTGCCGAGCTTAAATCAAGTTGTGCGGGTGGAGAGATGGTCCTGGCTTCTGCATGTGCCTCCCTGGGCTCTGCCATCGGGACACCTGTAAGATGCACAACGGCGCTGCTGCAGCCCAGAAAACTCCACAGGAAGACGGAGGCTTTTTCATTAATGTCTGAGGCAGCTAGCAATTTCCTAAAATGCAAGCTAGCATTGAGTCAACCTTAGAAGTATGCAGCTGGGCTGAGGGAAGTGGGGGCGTGGGATCCCCAATTCTCGTGAACGTCTAATTCAGGGCTCTCCTCCCTCCCAGACTTACTTGAACTGTATCAGAGACTCATGAAGCAATGTCATCTAATCAGGGCCTGGAACAAACAGGCTGAAGGGAGAGCTCCTTCCAGCTGAGGTCCTACCTGGGTTTTATTTCTGGGGTGCGAGGGGAGGGGGGAGAGATGATCAGAACAGATGCTTCCCCACCATGTGCCAGGGGGAGCTCTGTTGGCCCAGGACATTTCTCAAGACCTCTGAGTGGCAGGAGTCTGAGAGGCCTGGGATCAGCCGTAGTTGGTCTACTTTTAACAGCTGTGCAACTTTGGGCTCGTGTCCTTTTATGGCCAGGAGAGTGACGACGTAGGTGGTGCCGTCTTCACGGAGATGCTCATCAGATTAGATCACCGACTGGTTAGCCGTAGAAGAAACTCAGGGCCAATTGCCTTGTTTAAAGGAAAAGAATGGTATTCCTCTTTGCCTAAATACTTGCATTTGGGATTTGCATTTTCAGCAACGGAGGAAGGTCCCATCAAGGAAGACCACTGCCATCCATGGTGATAGCAGTCCCTGAGTCTCTAGGACACGCCTCACATCGTTGATCAGGTGAGCACAGCCTCAGCTCCCTGTCTCAGCCCTGCAACTGCCCTGCTCTGAGAAAGTCCAGAGTCTCCCTAAGAAGTGCTTCTATCAGTTGTAAAATGTGAAAGACAGCTCTTCACTTCGATTATGTACCAGCGATGGAAACAAGGAAGACCCTCCCCATAAAGACAATGCCACACTCCCACCAGGTGGCGGTGGGTCTCACCTAGGAAACTTGAGTTTGGTGCAGACGTGGGAGCAGCCTCATGGGCAGCAGGTACGAGAGCCCCAGGTTTTCCACACCCCCTCTTCCCGCCCCAAGGAGCAGCTGAGAAGACGCAGCAGGAAAAGCTCAGGCCGAGGCTCGGAGACAAAGCCAATGTCCTCGCCCCTTCTCCTCCTGGACTGCTAAGAAGTCACACGTGACACAAGCCCAGGACACCCCTGAGCCACGCCGTTTCTTAACTGCAAGAGGCAACATCATGAGGACGCTTCTCTCACGAGGCTGATCCTGCATCAGATGAGCTTGTCGGTAAGGAGTGGCCTTGTCACCTCAGAAGTGGCGACAACACAAGGTGGTCACCAATACAATGGCTCTGTGGGCGTGGGCACGGCAGAAGAGACCAGTGGGCAGTCAGTTCACCTCTCTGAGGGTCAGGTTCCTTGTCTGTCCCATCAGGACGATAAGAGCTACTGTGGGGGACACTGGAGTTGAGGGGTATGAAGTTCCCAGCACAGGCACACGGCAGAGGCTCAGTTATGGGGGTGGCCCCTTCCTCCTCCTACCTCGCTTGGGGAGTCAGTGGTGGACGCAATTCCAATGGACACTTTGGAGCGTCACGTTCTCCAGGCCCCTGCGTGCGTGCCCACAGCAGCAGCAGCAGCAGCACGGTGAGGGTCAACGTGCCAAGCAGCGTCGTTTCCAAAACAAACTCGCTGACTACAGTCGTTACTGTCAGTAATGCAACATAAACAGCAGCGGCAGAGGCGACACTACCATGTGCATCAAAGAGACATCACCTAGGACACTGGTTCTCCACCTTCCTAACGCCGCGACCCTGTAATGCAGTTCCCCATGGGGTGGTGACCCCCATAAAATGATTGTCGTTGCTGCTTCATGACTGTCATGTTGCTACTGTTATGAACCGTCATGTAAATATCTGATATGTGTTTTCCATGGTCTTAGGTGACCCCTGTGAGAGGGTCGTTCGACCCCCAAAGGGGTCATGACTCACAGGTTGAGAACCGCTGACCTAGGGGCACGAAGGGACAGGAACGCCACTACCTCCCGTGAGCACTCCGTGAGTACCATCTCAGCTCTGACAACAGCCGGCCTGGTGGGCATCTTTACACCTGTCCCGTGAGGGGACTTACCCGAGCGATGGGGATCTAAAAGCACCCGCACCTGTGCTCTGGCCGCATCGCCTCTCTCTCACTGAAGGCGCTGATGCTGAGAGCGTGCCTTGTCACTGCTCTGCATCCTCTCCCACGCTGTTCCTGAGCCTGGCCTCCACAGTACAGAGCGATGCTGCCCTTCTGCAAGGAGCCCAGGGCGCAGGCGTGGACGCCGCATGTACTAGCGGTGGGCCCCAGAAGTGACGGCGGCACCAAAGCGATGGGAAGGCACTGTCGTCGCCCTCCGTCTGAAAAGCCACGCGTCCCCACCCCCTGCGTCCCCTTACCTTGAAGGAGGCATGCTGCTCCATGTGCCGCAGCAGCTGTGGCTTCTGGGCCGCCGTGTAGTCACACACTGTGCATTTGAACTGCTTCCCTGCAATGAAGGGAGGCCAAGGGGAGAGTCGTCAGGCTAACGGCTCCCACGTGTGCTAGGCACAGAGCCCTGCCACCTGAGCGTCCAGATCTCAGAGGGGAGCCGGCAGGGAGGGGGCACAGGCACGAGGCAGCGGCCCGGCCCACCACGGGTGGGAATGGAAGGGATTCGCTGTGGAGGGAGAGGCACGGCCAGCTCCGCCTGGGGCGGCCCCGTGTGCAATGGCACTTGGGCAGCTCCTACAGGGCGTACAGGTGTGCCCAGCTGACCGGAGGGAGGGAGAGCACAGAGGCATGGCTCCGAGGGTCCGGACGTGGAGCAGCGGGGTCTTCCTGCTGGGACCTGCAGGACGCATGCTGGAGCTGAGTTTCAGAACGCCCAATGTGGGTTGGGGCGTAAAAGGAAGACTGCAGGGGATGCTAGAAAGAAAACTACAGGGAAATGCAAACAGACTCATTGTCTTCCCCACCAAACGGGTGCCATCTCCAGCCTTCCCACTTATCCGCCACCTGATCCCTCAGGTGAGACACCTGGGAGGCTCATTCAGCCTTTCCGCGGCCCTGACGCCATCAGGTCTAGATGAATCTCACACATGCAGTACGAAAAGAAGAAACCCAGACACAAAAGAGCACATATTACATGGATCGATCTACATGAAGTTCAAAGACAGACGAGACCAAGCTACGGTGTGAGAAGCCCCGGCAGCAGCTACTTGAGGAGGAGGGGAGGGGACTAATGGGGAGGGGACGGGATAAGGAGGACTTCTGTGGGGCTGGCAATGGCCTGTGGCTTGTCCTCGGATGTGGTGACACGGGTATGCATCCTTTGTGGTCATCCACTGAGCTGTACACGTACCGATGACACCACAGTTTGCATGTGTGTGATACTTTAATTTTTAAAAAGAAAGAGGGAAGCCCAACCACCCAAGGATGAAACAATGAGCCTGCCTTCCCCAGGAGGAGCTTTGGAACTGGCATCCAATTAGTGCAAGGAAGAAAAGCTATGTCAGGCCATTCAGAGATGGAGTTTGGGGACAGCGTGACAGTCTGTGGGTGACACCGGCTGTAGGTGGAAAGCAAAGACCCGGCCGCCATCGCCTGCCCTGTCACTCCCTCGGGCATCTTTCCGAGCGCCAGGCTTGCTGGGCATCTCCACGCAGGCACGGCGGCTTGCTCTGCAAACAGCATTCACCCCCAGCTCTTCCTTCCCTCAGAGTGTGTGGTCTGGGACGGAGTGTGTGGTCTGGGACAGCTCCCCTTCAAGGGGGGGGGGGGGCGGGGAAGTTGTCACCACTACGTCTGCTCACCCCTCAGAAAGTAGGGTTCCACCTGTGCAGAAACTTCCTCCACGTCCAGGCTCCCTTTGGAAAGCGCCTACTTGTCTGTCCGACATGAGCTCTTCAGCCAGCATGTCAAGGGGAACTGGCTGATTGAACAGAGCAGACCCAGGGACACTGGCCACAGGATGTCAGCTGAGTTCAAGTGCCCCCGGACAGTAAGGCGAGCACAGGGTGTGCTGTCAGGTCACCCCGAGCTCTGCCCTTTACCTGGGTCTTACGCAGGCAGAAAGTCACTCGGTTCGTCCTGCTGGGATGCCGGGGACGGTATCTGAAGGTGGGAAGGGGGGATGAAGGAGCAGAAATCTCCGTTGTCCTGACCTGAGTCAGCCAGAAAGAGGCACCTCTGAACCAAGGAGGGCCAGGACCGTCTTCCTACTGAATTTCCTTCTGCTGTGGGGTGGGGGTGGGGCAGAGGGGTGGACGAGCCGGAGCCGGGGTGGCCAGGGCGGCACCTGCCTCGCTAAGGCCCCCCCGCACTCAAGCAGGAAGTCCTCCGAGCAGACGGGACAGCCACCGCCCCCATGGGCCGGCAGCTGTGGGACTCGGGTACACGAAGTCCCCGTCGGAGGAGCAGCACTCGCCACCGCACAGCACCTAGGGTTTTCCTTTGTGTCTCACCACAACCTCGTCTCCGTGAGTCCCCTGAGGGGGGCTCCAGCTGCTCGGTTCCTCTAAACGGAGCTGTGTATAAAACTGAGGACGGGGAGGCAGAGCGAGCCCAAACCCAAAGATGAAGCTGTCCCCTCTGTCTCCCGCATCTGGATCCCGTGAGCACACGGGAAGATGCTGATGGAACATTCCCTCCGATGTAAAGCAACTTGTTTTGAGATTCCTGCTAAAATAAACCGGTCCCCCCTAAAGAAACTGTGTGCATCCGCCAAACCCGAGGGAGCACTGAGGTGTCGGAGGAACAAATTTCCGTAAATCCACGTGGTTACTAGTGCTAATACCTAGAGGCACCCAAGGGAAAATGCCTTCTTACGACTGTTCACCCAGTCTTACTGAAAAAGGTGGTATTTTTGCATCTGTAAATCTTTCAGAAAACTGACTCTACCCTTTTCAACAGACACTCTTTAAATATTAAGTATTTCGCTGCGCCTTCCAAATAAGAGAATATGTGGGTCTTTCCTAAATGATGTAGATTAATCGCTAAGAATATCCGTGCTCACACTGAGAGTTGTTGGCCCGCGAAAGCACCGACCACGAGGAATGGGCACATCTATCCGACACCCGGAAGGAACCGACACCCTTAACCCGATTAATCATCCCACCACCCCACTGCGGTAGGCTGATAACGCCACCCAAAATGATGTCCAGGTCCTGATCGCCCAGAACCTGGGAATGTCACCTCATGGCGAAAGGGGTTTTGCAGACAGGATCAAGTGAAGGATCTGAACATGGGTGCTCATCCTGCATTATTCAGACGGACCCGACGAGGGCAGCTGTCTTTGTAAGAGCCACACGGAGGGTCGCAGTCAGACAGACGTAATGACGGAAGCAAAGGCTCAGGAAGAGACTCGTGTGCTATACTGCAGGATTGGAAGGTGAGGGAACGGCTCACACAGGGCTCAAGGACACAGGAGGCTTCCAGAAGCTAGAAAGGTTATAGAAGCACCTTCTTCCCAGCGCCTCCAGAAGGAGCACAACCCTGCCAACACCCCGACCTTGGACTCCTGAGCTCCGGAGCGGTCGTGTAATAAATCTGGGGCAGCCGCAGGAAGCAAACACAGCTGTGGCACATGGGGACAGCAAAGCGCCTGCTCAGCGTGGGAAGGCAGGAAACGCTCCAGCCTGGGCCTGTGCCCCCGAGCCCACATTTACCCATTTCTGCCCTCCTGCCTCCCCACGCAGCCTGGCACACAGGGCTTTGGCACTCAGGTGCCCTGCAGGAACCAGAGCAGGCACTGTGCAGGGCCCACATCTTCTTCCAGCATCTGCCGTGACTTCTGCAATGGCCAATCGGAACGGAAATAGCTACAGCAATTACAGTTTAAGAAGTCTCTGTACTTTGAAGGCTGAACTCGGAGCCACTG
Source organism: Lyroderma lyra (assembly GCA_004026885.1). Taxonomy (NCBI): domain Eukaryota; kingdom Metazoa; phylum Chordata; class Mammalia; order Chiroptera; family Megadermatidae; genus Lyroderma; species Lyroderma lyra. Next base: position 24,230 of record PVJL010007069.1, on the reverse strand, counting down.
CAGACAGACATGGGTGATTCTCTGTGATTAGTACATCAGCTCTGATACTAGGAGGACAGGATTGGCGTGAGACGTGGCGAGAAACAAAAGGCAACACAGAGCAGACAAAAGAACAGGAGAGAGCAGGGCGCCAGAACGGGATTAAAGTGACAGACACTGTGCTAGGTGTCAGCCACTGAGGCCCCTCGACCCGGGTAATGTGTCAGCTAACCCAGCGTCAGTCAATCTTCCGAGCTATACACTGTCTCAGCTAACGTCTAGGAAGCTGTGTGGTCACTTCACAGCATGGGCTCGGTTATGCCCAGTGGATCTAACTGTTCAGAAAAGAGCTTCCGGTGGGTACACGGTGGGTCCACACAGGGTCCACACATAAAACGGCAGCCCTGGGCCCTGGCATCGTCCTGGCCTCCACTGCCCACCACCCAGACACCAGCCATAGAACTAAGCCCCCGAAACCTGCCACGTCCATGCTGCTGTCCCCACGCCCGGCCCCTAACCTCTTCCCCAGGGCTGAGCTGGAGGAAGGCAGGGAGGGACGAGGAGGCCACAGAGAGACCAGCCGCACTGTGAACTCTGTACGTGACCTTGATAAGATCGACCAGGTCCCATTTTCTAGGAACTTCCTGGTCCCAGCGTGGATGACTTTAGAACACACCACGGACACGTGGGCTACTGTCCCCTAGAGTGCTTCTGCTTTTTATAGGAAACAGGGGAGCAAACACTCCACACTGACTCTCCCAGAACATTTCAATGTGCGGCCACGGGGTCTCTTACGATAAATGGGAAGAAGCGAGACAAAAGGTACTTCCTCCACTCGGACCTAATTTACACACTTAACTCTCCACTTGTCCAATTACCACGCGCACAAGGGCGCTTGACGCCCGGATAATCCCTCTTCGTGTAAGCTACCAGAAAACCTCTTACCTCAAGGGCACGACGAGAGCAGGTGAGACTGGGAGTGGGGAGACCTGAAGGAACTGGCACTGAGCTCCCAAGAGCTTTCTACGTCACGATCAGAGAACTCCTGTTTGATTGTGTAACATGAAGGCACGATACCATTTAACCTTTCCCACCTGTCCAGGTGAGCAAAGTCATGCATAAACCTCTGCACCGCGCACCGTGACTGAGCCCTCCTTAAAGTCAGAGGGGAAACGTGTTACCCCATGATGTTTGCCTGCAAGTCTTGCATACACGCAAAGGGCTTAATCGGGCCCCTGGCAGAGCAACGTCTCTCTTTGTACGTACGGACTGGCCGACCTTTCTAACTGAAACCTTCACCCAGACGGACCTGCCCCTTCTAGGGCACAGGAACGAGCTCCCTTGGGAAACGGGTGTGAAGCAGCAAGGATGTGTATCACCATAAAGAAGCCAACACGTGGAAAAAGTAGATGCACAAGCAGGTAAAGAAAGGCTGCTCACTCAGTTCCTTCTCACTCCATTAAAGATGCTCGAGAAGATCTGCTCCAGAGTGAGCTCCTCTACCACGTTCTGAATGGCCTTCGCAAGCATGGGATCTGACGTAGCCATCGGAGACAGGAGGTAGGGCACGGAGCGGCACTTTGTGAGGGCTACTGTTCTCAGTCACTTCCTGCTGTTTTTTCACTCATTCAATCAACGAAAATTCAATCAACAGAAACCTATACACCAGGCACGGCGTTAGGAGCTGGGAATACAACACCAAGAGAGTAAGTGACAACCCCGCCTATGGACCTTACAGTCAACTGAAAGACGCAGACAATCACAAACAAGGAAATTCTAAGTTGCATCTTAGAGGAAGGTCTGAGGACAGACAGTGAGCAACATGGATGAGAGCACAAAGGACTTGGGGGGGTGGGGGTCCAGTGGCAGAGACAAAAAAAAAAAAAAAAGATAAATATTAAACTCCATAGTCTAAGAGAAAGAAAAGCCAAGAAGGAAGACTTAGGGAACACAAGGGGTCTGGCTGATTGGGTGGCGGTGAGATTTTCTAATAGTCACTAGGGAAGGCCGTCCTGAGGAAGGAACCCTGGAGTAAGACCTGAAGGCCACAGCCCGGTGTCCATGAGGTATGTGGGGGAGCACATGCCAGGCAGGGGGGCAGGCAAGTGCCCCGAGATGGGCCTGCACCCGGCAGGTCTGAGGGACAGGCAGGAGACTGACGTGTCTGCAGAGGTGAGAGTCAGAGCAGAGTGGAGGGGTGCAGCGGGAGGTCACGCCGGTCCTCGTACGGATGTGGGCCTCGTACCGATGGCCACTGTCTGAGAACCGACTGCGGGGAACAAGGGCCGGCGCGGGGACAGCAGTTAGGAGGCTAGTGGTTTGTGCTGTCCAGGTGCTGAGAGGTGACAGAGTTCTAGATCGAGCCGAGGGGGGGGACACACAGGATTCGCTAATGGCCCACACATGGGGTGCACGCAAGACGCTCAAGAGCGACCCCACATTTTTGACTAGAGCGAATGAAAAGGAGCTGCTCGTGAATGAGCCAGGCCGCAGCGGGGGTTACAAATGACAGCCTGCGGGCCACTCTGAAACAGCTTTCACAGGTCTGTAAAAACAAGCAAAAAGCAATGAAGAACGTGCAGAGGACACCCTGCGTGGCACTCCAAACCTAACACGTTGACTCTCTTTCCAGAGCTTGGCGGGCGACCCCTGGGACACAGAGACCCCCTCCCAGGCTTGGGGAGGACGAGGGGCTCAAGTGCTGCCTGTGCTTTGTCTGAGGTGCCTTCCAGTCACCGGGGACAGACGCTGAGCGGGCCGCTGTCCACGCAGCGCTGGGAGCATGAGTGGGGACGCTCTCAGGTGAGCAGTGGAAACCGTGAGACTGCAGAGATCTGGGGTGTGAGTGTGCAAAGAACTCCCACAGACCGAGCCCAGGGGCCTCTAGGATGTGGAGCCCAGAGCGAAGGAGGATCCAGAGAGGGAGCAGGAGCAGCAGAGGGCCGGGGAAGCCTGGGCGAGCAGGGCTGCACTGCCTGTCATTTGAGCCTCAAACCCATGAGGCCCTGGACTGGACAGGGAGACCCCGATGAAACCTGGAGGACAGCAGCCACTGCAACAGCCGGTTAGGTGTGATCCAGGGCGCCCCTCCAGATGCTCAGGCTCCCAGGGGGACAGAGGGTAGATGGGAACCTCTAGAACAAAAGACCCCTGAGGATGCCTCAGTCCCTGAACGACCCCACACCTGCCCCACGCGCATGCACGCGCACACACACACGCACACACACGCACACACACGCACACACATGCACACGCATGCATGCACACACATGCTCCCCGAGCGCCGGGGCACTCCGGCTCCAGCACGCAGCGCAGGGCAGCGGGGGGCGCCCTGCTCCTTAAGGATGGGAGACACCTGCCCTTTGCCACCTCCGGGCGCGTCCACAGCGTCTGCGGCCCGTGGTGTGGACGTCAAACCCCACCTTCAGAGGGAGAAGAGCCCACCTGGGAGCTGGTCACTCACCATCAGCCGTGTGAAGGAGTTTGTGACTTTTCAATGTCCCTTTGGATTTGAACTTCTTGCCACACATGTCACACAGGTGGGTCTTCTCGGTGCTGTGCCGGTTCATGTGCGCCTTGAGGTTGCTCTTGCTCCGCGTCGCGTACTCACACAGAGAGCATTTGAAGGGTTTCACACCTGCCCGAGGAGAGGAGAGGAAAGCCTCATATACACAAGGTCCGGAAAGGATCCAGCCTTGCAACATGGGAAGCAGAGGCACGGATGGCTGGACTTACGCCCCACGCCCACTCTGAACAAAGCAGTGCACCTGCCTGTCCCTAAATACGCCACACACTTCCCCATGTCCCTTCCGACGGGGCTGCCCTCCCGTCCTGGGTCTGCCCAGGCCTCCAGGCTGCAGCCTTCCCTGACTTCCCAGGTGTACGTCCTTGCTTCCCCATCACGGAGCCTGAACCCTGCAACTCGGCACCAGGTGTGCTGCCCATTTCGGGCTGGGGAGCCCCTGGGGGCATAGGCCCTGAGCAGTGTGCTCAGGAGATGTTCATTAAATTCAGCTGAACTGAGTTACACTGAACAAAACGTAAGGAACCAAGGGCCTCTGCAAAACTCCGTGGGACTGCGCACCTGGGATCGGGCGTGAAAGCGCGTCTGACTTCAGGGAATCAGCAGGGCTTTATAACCCTGCTGTTGTCGGGTAATGACCGGGACTGGGGGACACCTGGCATTTAGCCGCCCCTCCTTCATTCCACAAATGCGGACTGAGAACCCGGTTTGGGGTGAGCCTGAAGGCGGGTCTGAAGCTGAGCAGCCCCGGCCCTGCCTGCCCCATCCAGGCAGAAACACAGACCACCGAGAGGGCCAGTGCACCCCGTGTGAAACGCTGTGGGGGAGGGGGCGCTATGCCTGGCGCCTTTACCCCTTTTCTGCACTACCTGTGACTTTGCAGAAGAGGAAGCGGCTGCAACAAGGCCGCAGGATGAGCCCAGGGGCACAGAGCTGGGGTGCAAGAACGCTGGCCCACAGAAACCATCTCCTTACCTTGGTTTTGATCTCAGCAGCTTCTACCTCATCGGGGTTCCTTCTCCCTCTACTGAACTTAGTCTCTCTACTGAACTTAGTCTCTCCCTTCCTAAGGGTTACTTCCCTGGGGCCTAAAAGGTCATTTTTATCCCATTGATCGAAAAAACCCTTCATGCCCCTCCACAAGCCGCCTGGTTTTCCTGCCTGCAATGTTCCAGGTTCCTAACCTACAAGCCTACAAGGGCTCTCCCTGGCCCCCGGGCTCTGAGCCTCATCCCCGAGAGAGCCAAGTCCTTGCCCAGGGCGAGAAAGCAAAGTGGACGGCCTGCTGTCTCCAGAAGTATCCCGACCTCCAACTTCCCAAAGTCCACAGGGGGCTCCCCAACACCCCCCTTCACAGGCAAGCACCCCGAAGGCACAGCCTACATTCCTCCTTCCGCCTTGAGTTCCTCCTCCACCACAGTGCACACCAGCGTCCACGCGGCCAGAGTCGGGGGACCCCGGGGTCCTCCGCGCCTCCCTTCACTCCCAACACCAGCACCTGGTCAGCACCGACGGCGCACGGCGTGGGCCCGCGCTGCTGCCAGGATTGACAGCTCTGCTCCTGTGCGCCGGATGCTTGCTTTTCAGTACAGGAGTCGTGGGGATTGATTTCACTCCAATTGCAACAAGAGCGATGAAGAATGGCACACCTCTCATCAACTAAATACGTAATGATCTAAACCACTGATCGCAGCAGGGTGATGGACACCCTTCTCTGTGTGCTGAATAAATTCTGACCGCAGGAGACCCGAAGGCACGGCTTGCTCCTAATGCGCTGCCCCGTGAAGCATGATGCAAACACAAAACTCAGAGGAGGCTCCGCTCTGAAGGACGGGTACTCACCTTCATGAGCCCAAATGTGACGCTGAAGGTCCGAGCCATTCTTCATGAAATAGAAATCACAATACGGGCACTTCATGGCTCTCTTTCCGATCAGCCCTTTCAGCTGCACCCGCCTCCCGAGCACCTCGGAGATGGTGCTCATGGAGACTTCTAGAAGAAAAGCGGGACGGTCATCAGAAGCAGCCAAAGAGCCTCTGCGCAAGTCAGATGCACAAGAGCCTCGTGACAGCACCCAGACCCACTGGTCAAGCCCAGCAGCACAGACGGCAAACCAAGATGTGCCTCCCATGTCACGCGGCAGAATTTTTGCCTAAAACGCTAACCCAGCATCTGATCAAGTGTCGGCTCTACGTGCCCGTTTACATAAAATGCGAGGGATGGAGAAACAGGATCGTGAGGCAACCAGCCGTCAGACAACTGCAGAGTGTGAATGTGTCTACGGCGACAGCAGCCCAGTGTCTCCAACCAATCAATGTCATGGGAAGAAGAGCTGGGGTAGGGGTGCCCCACAAGAACACAAGGGACTTAAGTGACCTGAGAACTAAAAGCAAAACGCTTGGACCTTAATTCAAACAAGCCAACTGTAAAAAAAAAAAAAAAAAAAAAAAAAAAAAAAAAAAAAAAAAAAAAAAAAAAAAAAAAAAAAAAAAAAAAAAAAAAAAAAAAAAAGAAAAAGAAAAAGAAAAATACCAAACCCCTTGTATCACTACTGGGGAAATTGTAAATGGGCTAACACAAGGTGGCGAAAAGGAATTACTGTGAATTTTGTTTTAATGGTAACCTGGTGACAAAAATCCGTATTAGAGATGCATTCTAAAGGTTCTTGCATGGAGAAATAACAGGACGCCTGGGGTTACATTAAAAAAGGTATTCTGTACTAACCAATGTCACCCCAATAAATTTAACAAAAAAAAAGTATTCTAGGGAAAAAAAGTTTAGGGGGACTGATACAGGAAGCAATGTTGGCAAAATGCAGATAGATAACTGGGGACACTGAGTTGAGGGTACATGGGAGTCCTACCCCAGGGATGTCAGGGACAGCAGGGAGAGAAGCAATCACAAGCGTGCAAGTGGTGCGGGCACCAGGATGGGGGCGTAGGAGGGGCCCTCCCCGAGGGCCCGGCACTGAGAGACGTCATGAAAAACAAACAGGGATTAACCGGGCAGGGTGGAGGGGACGTGGCCCAGGCAGCGAGGAGGGAAGTGACAAGGCAGGAGTGCCCCCAGGCACCTTTAGTCTCACACATCCGAGTGGCCTGGCGTGGGATTGAAAAAACCAAAGGTGACAGTCACTCCAACTCTTCAGGCTCCCGAGCCTGGGAGGGAGCCATCGCTCACCTACCACCAGCCACCAGGCTGGGCAGCACCGACCCACGGAAGGGGCCGCACACAGGCGCTGGGGGTGGAGTCTGGGCTGGACCCGCGCTGGAACTGACACACGTAAAGGCATGTAAAGGCCCTAATAACAAGGGGGAAGGGACACAAGAGACTGTGGGGAGACGGACCCGACGATCTGATGACGGGATGAGATGAGATAAATAATTACACAAACGCCCGGCTTTAAAGTAAGATGTTCGTTTCCTTTGAATTTACTGGTATCTTCGACCCTCTTTATTTCCAATTCAGTGCGGCTGATACGTAACGCCACGTTTTAAAATAAACTTTAAGGATTTTAATGTGACTACCCCACTCTCAACCGCATGACCTTACCGGGGTGGTTCGTCTTGATGTGTGACTTTATCAATCGATCTTCTGAAAAAGATTTTTCACACACAGGACAAGAGTAACTCCTTTTGTCCTGAACAGAAAGAGAGCATCATCAGCGGACTGTCTTGTTGTCACCGGGGGCTCTGTGGAAAAATCACCACCACCACCATCACCACCACCACCACCAGCAGCATCGCAGCGAGACGCGCAGTGCACCTTTCCAAGAACGTGACATGCAGCCTGCACCTGGCCCCACACAGCCTGGCGAGCCTAAGAGTGGCAGGGGAGAGGCAGCACCCCCATTTCAGATGGAGGGATGGGGCGCAGAGAGGCCAGTCCTGAGGCGGCCAGGCCAGGCCAGCACGGGGCAGGGCACGACCTCAGGCCCACCAGCACCACCGCACGGCCCAGCGCAATTCGTGTCCTTCAGCCTTCGATGTGTTCGATGCGTGGGTCTCAAAGAAGAGAATGTACCGAGCTGCCTGAGCACTTTCGGGGGACAGGCGTTATTACACTCACATCACAGACTACGAAACGGAGGTCAAGGGCCCCGAGCCCTGGGTTTGAGAGGAGAAGCAGCAGTGGAGACAGCGTGGGGATGCTCACCTGTCTCCTCCTACCACCCCAGGCCGTGTCCCTCCACACGCACGCATGCCACACAGCCACTAGCCCCCCAAGGTACACATAATGCTCCGCATTAGGGGGGCACCTCTGTGAGGGACCAAGCTGTGACCTGGCTCATCTGCCTTTCCTCTCAGGACTCATACTAGGACTGTTCGCATGACAGTTGCCCACGAGCGTGGGTATTAGGGGTTAAACTGTGCCCCCCCCCACCAAATTCATATGTGGAAGTCCTCACCCCTGTTGCCTGAGACCTTGGAAACACTGCACGTGTAACTACTTAAGATGAGGTCGTCAGGGCGGGCTCCACCGCAGCATGGCTGCTGTCCTTACAAAACGGGGAAGTCTGGGCACAGGATGCACCCGGGGAGCACGGCATGGGACGATGATGGGAGAGGTGCGGTGACAAGTCTACAAGCCGAGGAGCACCACGCCTGCCAGGCAGGAGAGAGCCCTGGCACACAATGTCCCTCGGGAGGCACAACCCCACCAGCATTGACCTCGGAGTCCTCGTCTCCAGACCTGAGATGGGGAGCCGCCACGGGCTCGGACCCCCGCATGGGGAGCTTGTCCTGATGGCCGGAGCAGCTCACGCAGCGCTCACGGCGGGAAGGGCACGGGAGCCGTGGCCGGTGCTGCCCTGTGTACCAGGTGGCCTCAGTTACTGGACAACGGGCTGTGCGTGTGGGCTTCTCTCTCACTGAGCCTTGGCGTCCCCATTGGGGAAGACAAGCAGGGGAGGCGGCATCTGTGCACGTGGGTCAAGCAGAGAAAGCCCGGCAAGCCCACGAGGAGCCACACCGTACCGGTGGGGACGGCGCTACACGTCCCATGAACAAGAAACAGAAGACGTGCAGGAGCCATGACTGCAGGACACGTGCTGGGCCGTGTGTGTTCTGCAGCTGCAAACATGGCCCACGCCCCCTCATTTACAGGGTGACCGAGGCCCACCTTTAGGAAGCACCTGCTGTGAGCTCTGCAACGCGCACGTGCTGGGCATGTCAGCAAATGACCACGATCCTCACGGCCGCCCGAAATGCAGCCTATTCACACCACCACCAACTGTGACAGCAGCTACCGTAGCTCCGGGACTTCCTGCACGTGTGGAACTGTGCATACCCCAACACGTGAGGCGTTTAACCCTCCCAGACCTGAGGCCCTGAACCTAGCCATCCCCTATACCTGGGCCCCTGAGCATTAAAGAGAAAAAAACCAACATGATCTAGAAAAATGGGAGGGTTAAGAACCTGTCCAAGGTCACACCAGCACATCGTGGGCTCAAGGCTCCTCGGCACACTCCTGTCACTGTCCGGCCCTGCCCTTGACCCTTCCAGGTCACACCAGCACTCCCAGAATCCACACACAGGGGCTCATGTTCACAGTACCATTCTGAAAGACACATGGGCCCGGTGGGCATCCTGGATGGAGGCTGTCCCCAGGGCCCTCGTCATCAGAGTTGATGGAGGCTTTCAGAAGGGCTTTGAAGGAGTCTACAGTGATCTCCCTTGAGCCCTTGATATTTGATTTTTTTCTCTTTTTAATCTGATAGTCTGAAAGCCATTTATCTGAGAGCTTATCAGGAGCCCTTCTTTCTTGATGCCTTTGAAGACTGTCAGAAGGACACGGGCGCGGGGAGAGGGTGCGGGGGAGCGGAGCGCTCTTAGCTCTCACTTATTTCTTTTTCAAAACCTCAGTTCCATACCGGAGATGAAAACCCAAACTGACAAAGCCGACTTGAAAAGAGCCGTGGTTAGAAGCGTCCGGGGCAGAGGCAGAGACTGCGAGACGCACACGGTCGTGATGGTCAAAGGGCCCAGCCCTAGGGGTGTGTTTGCTCCAAGGCAATGGCCTTCAAAGCAACCCCCGACTCTGAAAGGGGGAGGCGTCACAGGAGGCCACGGCCATGGCGCGGGGTTCAGGTGCAGCCCGGGGCTGAGGCTCAGAGCCCAGCTGGCCACTAGGCAAACCTCGCCTGAGCTGACAGTACGGCTCTGTGCCATCAGGTGCATGAGACAGAATACCGATAAAATACCTGAAATTAACTCAAAAATACAAGGCGGGGGATTGCTCTCTGAACAATCTCTCAGAAACAGAAGGCCACGGTTACGCCACTCGCTGTCCTCGGTAGACCCACTCCTCCGTTCCTCAGACCTGCCAGGACGCCTGGCCTGGGCTGGGGTCTGCGCTGAGAACAGAGGTGTAGGACACCTCCAGGGGCTGGTGAGCGAGGCGAGAGAGAGAAGGGCGAACACACAGGGCCCGGTCATCACCGCCGAGCACGCAGACAGGGCAGCCGAGACAGGTGACACTTAGGTTGTGACGCATCTGAGCAGGAAAGGGCCAGCAGTGTGCTCTCCCTCCACGGCTTCAGCTCGAGCATTTCCTCTCCGCTGAAAGCAGGTGAGTCCCGCCACGCCGAGCCCCGTCCACTATGGACCCCGGGCTCCAACAGGATGCTGTTCTGTACATAGGAAGCTCTGGCCACCCAAGGTCTCTGGTATGGGGACAGACGCTCCACAGGGCCACCCAGAAACAAACTGGTCTGTGACCAAGCAAAAGTCCACGCTCTTGCAGTTCTAGGAAAAGAAAAACCTTATATCCAATCCCTTCAGTGCAATAACATCTTCCTCTACTTAAAATGCAGACAGACAGACTCGTTCGTTTCCAGAAGGACACGGGGGGTAGCTCTCTTGGCTTTCTCTGTGCTTTGTTGGCAATGTGAGATTTCGGCTTACTTCCAGCAATTAATTACATGCAAGGTTTTTTAAAACGGGTGTGTACCTCTATAGCCAAACTCAGGTCTGCACTTCTCAAGGGCAGGAGCCAGCACTGATGCTCAGCATTTACTGAGAGACCCTGACACCCCGATGGATGCTCCAGCACCCCACCACCACCGTTACAGTGCCCCTCCTCCTGCTACGCGGCTTCTACAAGTACGAAGAGATGTGGGCTGGCCTCTCCCCGCCTGCCAGGCCCGTGCTGTGTCCCTTACAAAGGTCACTTCACTAACTACCCACGCTACAGACGAGGGGCCGGGGAGGTGAGGTAGTGCAGCCACACCGCTCACAGGTGGGAGGGTCAGAACGCAACACCAGAACGTGCCCACACCCCCAACTCGTGACTGCTTCGGTGTCCTTAGTGGTGGTTACCTGTGAGGTCTGCTGAGAAGGGACGCACACCGGAGAGGGAGGGAACACACTGACATATCCACCATATGCTCCACCTCCTGATATTTCAAAAGTCTGTGTCAGGAGAAACTTATTTAATGAACCAATTCCCAGGCCCCCCCTCCGATGACCACGGCAGTAGGAGCCCAGGAATAGCACCTGTGACAACCATCCCCACGGGATTCTGATTCGGGACATTATGAGTGACATCGCCCGGGTCAGTGACTTACAAACTTATTTAATGGGACTTACAGGGGGTCACACGTATGACATCGCCACCCAGGACGTACAGGCACACACACAGACACAAACATGTGAAACACGGAAACGGGTCTCAGAAAACAATACTCACCGGTGGGACAGGTGAATGATATTCATCATTTCTATTTCATTCTATTCCATTCCATTTTTAAGACATACTAGCTGTGGTGCACTAAACTGATTCCACAACCTTCTAATGGACCAGGGACTGAAAAAACACGCTGACCTTGGTGCTCTACACGCATTTCTGTTTCAACCCCAAGAGGTGGAGAAAGTACCTACCTCCATTTCGCAGGTGAGAAACGTGAGATTGCAGGAGGCTAAGCACTGTGACCCAGAGCACAGAAGTGGGTCTGGGGCCTGAACTCCAGCACATCAGAGCCCAAAGCCCCTCCCACTGGTCAAAGATCCTGTCCTCCCGGGTCTCCTCTTTACAAAGTCCGCACGGTGCTGTGAAAGCAGGTTTGTTCCGGAAATGTCACTGACTAACTCCCTTGACTAGGGCCTCACACTTCCTTGACTCCAAGTCACACCATCCAGTTACTAATGGGCGGGAGGAGGTGGTGAGAAGAAACTATACCCGATGTGGGCACGCACGCCTTCCACCCACTGGGTGTAGCCTCAGCAACGAACTGGTTTTTGAGGGTCAGAGAAGCAGGACCTTAGCTAAATTATCCCGGAGTCCCGCCTGGAATGGACCTGGCTAGAGGCCCATCTGGGGTAGGCGAGAGGGTGGGGTTTTAGATTTCCTTAGTTCTGCACTGCCTGGGGAGCTGTGTGGAAAGCAGGTACGTGCCAGCATGCCGTGGGAGAGCCCAAGCAGACTTTCGACACACCTGGCCCCGTGCTCCTGCGTCACAGGTAAGGGAACCCAGCCCCATGCTGCTCTGGGACTGGCCCCAGGTCAGAACGGCACTGCTCCCCCTTCCCTGACCCACGACAGGTGTACGGGACCTCTACGTCACGCGGCTCATTCCCACGACCTCGCCGGAGCCTCGCCTCCACCCTGGGGCGTAGCACATTCCACAGGGCATGCCTACTGCAGGCACATCGGAGAGAGAGACAGCGGTAGCGGCCGTCCGGGACTGGGGGACGGGCAAGGACGTGGTGACGGCCAGCGGGAGGTCGTCCGGCTGTGCCAACATTTCCTTGGTACCTTTGGCTTCATCACAGAAATACGAGGTCGGACAATTAATTTCACGAACTCATCCTAGAAAAAGTGCTATGAACCTCGTTACTGGAAATCACTGCCATCACCTTCGAAGCACTCCCCTTGGGAGGCTGTGCCCGACGCCCGCGCCTGGTCCACCCTCCAAAGCAATTTTGGAACTTTCTGGAATGGCCATCAGAGCTGCCGTTGTGCCCAAAATCTGACAATTAAGTTTGCGAACTTGCCACCTTTGCAAGGTTATGCCACCTCACCGAGCTGTTTGCACAGCGCTGCCAGCGTAAGCCCGCGGCGGCAAGTTTGCGAACTTAATGCTCAGATTTGGGGTAATGATGACAGCTCTGATGGCCATTCCAGAGAAAAGTTCCAAAACTGCTGTGAAGGGTGGACCAGACACTGGCATTGGAGCACAGCGTCCCAAGGGGAGGACTTCGAAGGTGACCGTAGTGATACTCAGCACTGAGGTCTGCAGCACTTTTTCTAGGACGAGTTCGTGAAGTTAATTGTCCAACCCTGTAATTTACAGGCTCAAAAGAGAAATGTTGCCTAAACTCAAAATACTGGAACCATTTTCAGAAGTGATGCCACAATGGCAATGCAGGCCACCTGCTCCACGGAGAACGCTCAGTTACTCAATATCCTGACGGAGACACGAAAGGCCTCGGTTTGTGCCCCGTACTCTGCTGGGAACGTCCGCCCTGCCTCTTCCCGTGGCCAAATCCTACTCGTCGAGGTTAGAGCCCCGCCTCCAGGCAGCCCTCCTGACCTGGCCCTCCCCGGGTCTGTGTTGGCCTCGCTTCCCCTCCCTCATGGCCATATGGCCACTACTGTCCACTGGTCACCCCCACAAAACAAGAGCACCCTGCAGGCAGGAACGACTCTTACTCGTATTTGAAACCCAACGCCTGGCCCATAGGAAATGACGCCTCCAGCCTGTGTCTGCGAGGCTGAGAGGCAGGAGCACCTTCACCCTGATGCGTGCTTCCGATGCAAGTGCTGCAAACACCAGCGAGGGACGGGACCGAGATTAAACCTGCATGACCTCTACGGAACGGGAGTGCTGACGGGAATCAGGATGACCTGCTCATGGGTCAGGTCAGCGGTCACGCTCCCTTAGCCCCTTACCCCTGCACGTCTCTGGCGGTACCTTCCTGACACACTTACTGCGGTAGCAGAAGGGACAGCACAGGAAGTGCCAGGAAGTTATCAAGGCAGCCTTGCCCTCATGGGACGAAGTCCACACCCACCGCGCTCCTGCACATGATGTACCAGTGACCGCGGGACCCGCCAAGAACAGCGTAGCTGGGATTCATGACCGACCACCATAAAGTGGGCAGTGCAGGTCACGGAGAAACACGTGGGCTTGATTTCTGTCTCTGTCCCTCACCAACAGGTGTGACTGTGAGCAATTTACCCTATGACTCTGTGACAGAAGACACCTATCTGCCCAGTGGAGGGCACAGTCCCCACCTCCTGAGGTGGCACGAGAATTAAAATAAGGTCGCAGGAGGGCCTGCCTGCCCCACAGGGTGACAACAGCAAGCGCTACTTCCCTGTCCCCCAGCACATACTTCCTTGGATGGCTTCTCATATGTCAATCTTGAAGAGAGAGACTCTTTCAAGGAAGATCCAAAACCACCAAAAGGTGGAAAGAAAAGCTTCTTTAAATGGCAGTTCAACCAAGAAAAATGAAAGCATATGAAGTTGGGGCTGAAGTTGGGGTCTCAGAGCATGACCTCGACGCTCCCCTGGTGATCATGAGCCCCAGCATCCAGGGTGAGAAGACAGCTGGGCTGGATGGACCACGCGTCCCTCAGAGACCCTCAGTGGGCAGGAAAACGGGTCAGGGACCAACAGCCTGCCCCAGATCGCAGACCTCTCACGGCTTGCTCCTTCCCACCAGCTGTCAGTCTGTTTCAAAATCTCCAAATCCAGAGCAACAAGCTCCAAAATGATACGCGGAATAAATGTCAACAGTAACAACAGTCACGGGCTCAAAAGGCTTACTCCACGCCAGGCACTGTTCTGAGACATCTGTGTCTATGGCGTCCCTTCATCCTCACCTGAGGATGGGTAAACTGAGGCCCGAAGCAGTCATATGACTCATCTTGAGGCTAATGCACAGTAAGTGGGGGGTAGTTGGTTCCAGGCTGAGAACCCTGCTCCCGTGCTGGCCTCACACCCTCTGGACCTCAGGTGAGTTCCTGGCAAAGTCACAGTAGTGATTTCTGCCACCTCAGTTTCCCCTGACCTAAGAGAGTACTGGAAGCAATATCAACCCGACAGCAACTCCGTGAGAAAATAGAGCTGTGTACTCAGTGGTACCAGGGGACAGGACCACAGCAGCACTGAGCCAAGTTCTGTATCTAGAGCATCCCATTTTAATCTCCCAATAACTCTAGATCTATAAACATACACAAATATACATGTGTACACGTGTGTACTGTGATTATAGTTGAACATAGTGCGTGTGTACGTGTGTACATGTGTATACTAGCCTTACTAGGGGATCACTCTGTAAATTATATAAATGTCTACCCACTATATGGTACACCTGAACCTAATACAATATTGAATGCCAACTATAATTGGAAACAAAATTAAAAACAGATGTGTGTGTTTACATGTCTTGTCTGTGCATATTTGTGTATATATGCATGTGTGTGCGGGTATACAACAGATATAAACTTTTAAATACGTATTTCCTACAGAAGGCTACCAAGCCTCAGAAAGGACAAGTGGCTTGCCCAACGTCAACAGCCTGAGTGAGTGCTCGAGACAGTATTGGAATCCAGGTATCTAACCCCAAAGTGCATGGTCTTACCTACCCACAAGACCCGAAACACCCTGACTTCACCCTTGGTGACGGACTGCTACAGTGTCAGTGACTTTGATGCCAGAGGACGGTGGTATAAACATCAACTGTCTGAAGGCTCATTGCGCTGCCTGAGGCATAAAAAGGATGAAAACAAACAAACCTGGGGCCACCTGCGCCTCCTTGATGAGGCTAAGTAGCCGCAAATCACACTCAGGTGGCAGCCTCTCCTGTTAGCTCAGGATTTGCAAAGATAATCATTAATTCATTGTGTCACATGACCTACCCCCAAAGAATGAAAGAAATGGTACTGCTGTGAATATTAGCAGCCCCTGGAATGAACACATTACGTGTTTTATTTTTAAAATAAAAGTGCATCATAGATACTGTCAGGGTTTCCTACAAGTAACACAATTACTTGACAACAGTGCTTGTCAACATTTTCTGTGCTCTTACTATGGACCAGCCACTGTGCTTAACACTGTACAGGCATCATCTCCGTAGTATTTCAACAACTTTTGGTGGCAGCTATCATTATTATCCCTGTTGTTAGCAATCCTGGGAAATGTCACCAAAGAGACCCTTGCTTTATCTCTATTCTGCACATCTTTCTCCTGCAGACCTTCTCCAATGCTAAACACTTTGCACAGAATGCAACTTTACTCAGTCTAGGCTTTTTCTCAATATGTGAGGGCCATCCGGGAAAAAATCCAGCCCTAAATGCTTCTGTTTTCCACGTGGTGTGGCTGGATACTTTCCGGACAGCCCCTGTACGTGAGACTGTCCCTGTGAAAGCAAGCCCTGGGTGAAGCGCCCGGAAGCAAGCAAGCCTATTCCGTGAGAAGGACCCCTCCCGTCTCCGGGCTGGACACGCACACCCGGGATGGACATGAAGCATGGACACCGCCGTCTGCGTGAAAGTGAGAAAGCCGTGAGCACCCAGAGGACACGGGCTGTCGTTCGGGCTTCTACTTACCAGCTCTGTGTGAACTTTAAGATGGGCCTGCAGCTTATATTTATCTGGAGTCGAGTAGTCACAGCCGTCAGTGGGACACTTCAGCAAGATGTTACTGTGTTTCTGAATTACATGGCGTTTAAGGCAGTTTTTGGTGATGGAGGAATAATGACACTGGGAGCAATAATACAGATGTTCCCGGGTGTGGGTGCGGACATGCATGTCAAAATGCACTTGGTACCAAAAAAGTTTGCCTAAAAAAATATTTTCACGTGAGAACAAGGAAGTTTCTTTTATACTGAATTTGATTTTTTAACGACTATATTTATCTCCCTCTACTGCTTGTCCAGGTCACCCTTCACTCTTTCCACCACATTTCTGCCTGGAAATTCCTTTTCAAAGGTGGGAGGTTGCAAATATTAAGGGTGCTACTTAATTTTTGCCTGATGTCGGAGCTAGGAGAGGAGGAAGCAAATGTTTATTGATGACCAGCTACGGTGTCAGGTACTATTATGCACATGCACAAATCAAAGGGTCTCTGAACTCTCCTGACCCCCGGGACACGTTTCCTGCGCTGCTGACTCTCAGGAGACTCAAGAGGCCATGAATAGAACCCTCCAGGCCATGTGTGCACTGCTCCCAGAAGGTTCTATTCAGGGCCTCCCTACAAAGAGCTGCAGCCACTCTGGTTACCGCTCTGCTCGCCTAGCACACAGCCACAACCTACAGCTCTGCCTTAAACGTGTCACGTGCCAGAGGGAAGACGCTTCCTGGCTTAAGTTCTGGCAGAGGCCCTGGGCTACACGCCTGTCGGAGCCCGCAGGTCAGCGGTCCCGTCACCCCGGCTGCCTCACAAAAACCTCAGGTGCTAAAGTGCAACGCGGGCGGCTATGCACTGCTCTCTACAAAAGCAAAGAGACATGAGCTCAAATCAAACACCAGGTGACCCACAGCAAGGTGGGGATGGATGGCCTGCGGGAAGGAGGGCCCTCGGGCTGCCCCGCGCCCCGCCCCTTACCACAGTATTCACACTCCAGGTCCCCGTACACCTTCCGGATCCTCTCGCACAAGCCGGTGTCCATCCGCCTCTTCTGCAAGCTGTCCAGGATCCTCATGAACGCACTCATGTTGGCCCGGTGCTCGGGGGCAGGGGTGCAAGAGTCAGGCTGGCCCAGGGCCCCGGCCCCGCCGCCGGCTGCCGGCGGCCGGTCTGAGGCCTCGGCTGGGTTTGACCTGAGACGCCCGCTGGGATCTGGT
This sequence comes from Lyroderma lyra, assembly GCA_004026885.1. Taxonomy (NCBI): domain Eukaryota; kingdom Metazoa; phylum Chordata; class Mammalia; order Chiroptera; family Megadermatidae; genus Lyroderma; species Lyroderma lyra. The sequence continues at coordinate 6,935 of PVJL010007069.1, read as the reverse complement.
CCTGCGGCTGGCAGGGCAGCCGTCTTCGGCTCCTCCCCGGGGGACCTCCCGGCGTGGGGCCGCAGCAGCCTGACTCCTTCACCCTCAGGGTGGGCAGAGCCCCCATGCTGGGTGTCCAGGGTCTTCTCAGGAGCAGCGTGAACCTCAGCAGAGGACGCAGCGTTTTTCAACAAAAGCTCATCCGAAACGGCCCCATGGGAGTGAAGGTCCGAGGCAACCTCCGCAGCGCCCAGCTCACAAGAGGCCAGGGCGCTCTCGGCCTGGGGCATGGCCAGGGGCATGGGCGGGGCCTCCAGCTCCCTCCCTCCCTCCTCGAGCTGGGCTTCCCCGGGGCTGGCCGCGTCCTTGGAGGCGTTCACCCCCTGGAACAGAAACTCCTCTTCCCCCAGCTGCAGCTGCCCCCCCAGGGCTTCCTGCTGGATGTCCCCCCCAGGCTCCAGAAGGCAGAAGCTCTGGTTGATGGAGCTGGTAAAGACCACGGCCTCCTGGGCGGCCCCGTGCGCCTCCTTGATGTGGGCGCGCAGCCGGATGGAGCTGACAAACTTCTTCAGGCAGAGGGCGCAGACGTACACGAAGGGGTGCTTCCTGACATGCAGCTCCAGCGCCTGGTACTTGGTGGCCCCATGGCCGCAGAGCTCGCAGGCAAAGGGCCACTGGTCCCCGTGGACCAGCATGTGGCGGTCACGGTCCAGCTCGTTCTTGAACTTGCGCTCGCAGATGTGGCAGTCGTAGAGCAGCTGCCGCTTGCCCTCCCGCGTCATGAGGCAGAGCCCGTCCAGGGCCTCCTTGACCTTCTGATCCTGCGGGTCGTGTGCATCCCGGATGTGCTTGATGAGGTTCTTGACATCCGAGTACTTCTTCTTGCAGAAGCGGCAGTGCTGCTTGATCTTCTTGTGCACGCGCTCCACGTGCACCTTCAGGTGGCCCTTGCTCAGGCAGGTGAAGGAGCAGTAGTCGCAGCAGAACTTCTCGCCCGTGTGCTTGCGCAGGTGCACGTTCAAGTTGGCCTTGATGGCGCTGGCGTAGCTGCAGTGGGAGCAGGCATACGGCTTTTCATTCGTGTGGATCCGCAGGTGGGCCTGCAGCGAGTGCTTGAACTTGAAGACCTTGTTGCAGTACTCGCAGGTGAAGATCTTGAGCTGGGTGGGCCCTAGCCTGGGAACAGAGAACAGCACCGTCATAGGTGGGCGAGGACCTCGAACACCTCCTACAAACCAAACACTGACAACTCAAATGCGAGCTCGGTGGGGCTGAGGACGGATGCACGTGTTCGCTGACCCACTGACAGGACAGGAGGCCCCAGCACGGGCCTGGTACCCACAGAGATGGGAGAGCGGGTACCTGTTCCCCAGGAGCCCACAGTCTGCCGGGAGAAAAGGCAGGCGAGCACATGGCCGCACAGGCATACGTGCACGGTGAGAAGAGAGAGGGCCAACCTCGATTGAGGTGACTGGGAACCTCACCCATCATTTGTTAACAAACAGCAGCCGGTTGTTAAGACCCGCCAATGTGTTTCAGGCACTGCGTCAGACTCCGTGCATGTGCTGGAGAACAAAGGCACGGCTGACCCCAGAACCCCTGCTCTTTCAATGTGGCCGTGGGGGTACTGAATGAGAGCGTGGTAATAATAGCTAACAATCACTGAGCACTTAGCAAACGCCCACCCCTACGCTAAGTATTTAATCCAGGTACGTCCACCCTGTGGCCCAGGACGGCTTTGAATGTGGCCCAGCGCAAATCCTCACAACACCGTGAGATTTGTTTGCGACCTTTTTTTTAGCTCATCAGCTGTCATTAGTGTGAGTGTATTTTACATGTGGCCCAAGACAATTCTTCTTCCAGTGTGGCCCAGGGAAGCCGAAAGGTGGGACACTGCTGATTTAATCCCAACCTTATTATGGTACCTATTTTACAGATAAGGAAACGGAGTGTTTGCCCAAAGTCACACAACTCATGGTGGAGCCAGGATTTGAACCCGAGCAGACTGTCTGCCTCCACAGCCTCCATATTCCTCCTCAAACTCCAAACTGCCTGAAAACACTGATCACCCCAACCCCATCGCCCATGGGAATGGACACACGGAGAAGGCGCCTGTGTGGGGCTGTCATTGCTGTTGGAACAGTCAGTCCTCGTGCCTAAAATCAACAAATGAGTCACCGAAGAACTCTAATATGCACCGGGGACAGAAATAGGCAGGTGAGTCCAACAGGCAGGTGAGGCTTCCTCTTCATAAGTGCTCCCTCTGGACAGTGTGTCCAGGTTCCAACCAAGAAAGTCCTCAGAAACACTAACAATCACGTGGTGCTGTCAATCAGGTACCACCAAACTGTGCCCACGATACCTGCACAGTCTTATGGACCTAGCCATACACCATGTTGGATCAACACAGGTTCCCTTGTCCTTAAACTAAACACATTTAAATGGATTGCAGTCCATAAACACCAGAGGGTACAATTCACATGATATAATTAAAATATTCAAATGTGAAAGTTATTGGCATGCCTGCATGCTAAACCCAAGGCTAATTTAAGGAAACTAATTTGGATCTTTCTCAAATGATGACGATATCTAGAAGGCGATACACTTTATTGATACAAAGAACACCGAAGGAAGAAACCCTGGGTTCATACCATTCGTTAAGTAAACACATCACGGTATTTCCTTCTCTAATGGAAGATCTGCATGGTCTTCGGAGAATCTTTTGCTCTGATTTTATTTTTGTGTATTATTACACGATTACCTGATAAAGTCCTCAGGGCCCTTTCTCCCACCGAAGGGAAAGAATGTGATGCAGACTGAGCAGCGTGCGTCTAACTCAAGACCAGGCCGCTGTGACTATGAACTGATGCACAGAGCTGCGAAGTGCACTGATTCCTATCAGATCGTCTCATGCCAGTGTCCCCCACTCAGTGAGAGAGGCACCCTCACCCCCTGCATTCCCGAGAGCAGCCAGGCTTAAAAGCTAGACAGACCCCTTCATTCAGTCGTTCCAATGCTGGGAGTCTCTCTGAAAGAACAAATACACAATCCGAATGCAGGTGCTCATTGCTCTCTTTCTCAATACAGCTGAGAGTGGTCTCAACATAGGAAAGACCTGGCACATTTATTCTTTTTTTTCACTCATTCCTTTTACAAAAGTCTTCCAGGCAGTGGGATATAACAGGGACAAAAACAGACACAACTCATGCTCTCTGAAGCTCACCGCCCAGGGAAATGATGGGCCAGCCTAATTGTTATCAAAATGAGCAGATAAAGACATCAGCTCCTGACTGTGATGAAGAAGGCAGGATGCTCTATGAGCAGGTCAGGGCAGGCTGCTCTGAGGAATGGACGTTTGAGTCGAGAGCTGAAGGATGACCAGGGGGAGGGGAGACATGCAGAAAGAGGAGGAGGCACCTGCAAGGAGAGGTCAAGGACGTAAGAAGAGCCCAGGTGGCTGAAGCAGAAGCCGAAACGCAGAGAACCGACGCACACCCCGGAGGGGGACCAGGTTGGAGAGGTGGCCACCCTGGCAGGCCCAACGGGCACGTTCTCCTAAAAAGGTGAGGCCTTAAAGGGTACGATCAAATGGACATTTTACAAAGTTCGCACTGGCTGTACTGTCCAGAGTTGGGGAGATGATAACACACCCTCACAGTGTTACAGCACATAGCCAGAAAACAGAGTTCGTGCACGATTCGAGTAGCAAAGGGAAGCATGTACATGACTAACACTACAAGACACGAAATTGCACATAAGATAGAAACTCAGTTTTATATAATGTAGGGACTGAAACGAGGCTGGAAGGAAATACATCAACGGTAGTAACACTGGTTCTCTTGGGGGGTGAGATTACAAACCATTTTCTTTTAGTTTTCTGGACTTCCAAAATTTTTCTACATTACAAATACGTACCATATTGGTATGAGAAACTAAACGATATAACGTACTGTTAAACGTTATGACGTCCTGTTATAACCTAAATATTTGTATCTGTACTTTACAAAGCCAAATCATACAAAAAGTCTCTTTCGTAACCATTTTATAACATATACTATAAAACAGTAACAGAATGCACGGCAATAGGAATACAGCCTAGATCTGCTCCTTCAGTACTGAGTATAGTTATCGGTAACTGGATTAGCACTTACTTGAACCCCTCCCTGACAGACCGTGAAATATGAAGATAATTAGTAAGGTCTACAAATCAACCTGAGTTGAGATCAGAATGCTCTTCAAATTTAATTCCATTACAGTTTTGCCAAAGGAATGAGTATTTTTACAACTTCATCACTAAATTCAGTTGCTCACATTTGCAAGAATAGTGGACCGAGGCTACAAATTAATGAAGCATCCCACATGACATTATGTTGTAGTTTAATAAGAGCACAGCATGTGCCAGACACTTTCCATATATTTTGTCATTTATTCTCACCACTAAACTAAATCAGATTCTACAGGATAATCTTATGGCTGGTGTGACAAAGGCTTGGAGGCAAAAATCGCCCATGGCAGGTCACAGCAGAGTGCAAGCTTCATCCAGGCAGTGGCCCTGTCCGTCCTGCTCTCTCTCACAGCCCCAGTGGCTGCCACGTAACAGGAGCTTAATCTGCTGAGCTGGGCTCTAATGGAAGAGTCTGAAGCCAACCCAGGTCTATGCAGCACTAAAGCTCATCAGCTCTTTAAGAACACAGCATGTCCCCTCTCCTGGAAAGATGGGACCCACTGGCAACTGGCACTGTCTTTGTTTTTCCTGTCAGCTGGGATGGTATTTGCAGAGCTCAGGCGATGTCTGCTAATCTACCTCAGCAGGTATGTATATCACAGCTGAGGCAGAGACCCTGGGGGGATGCAGAGCACACACATGCGCGCACATGCACACACACATGCACACATGTGCGCACATGCACGCACTCACACACATGTGCACACGTACACATGCATGTATAACCACATGTGTACACACACACACACACACCCTCCTTCACTGTCAGTCATCTACTGGTTTAATGAAGGCGTTGCTTCTTAGGTTAAATCAAGAAACCAATGTCCTTACAAGTCAGAGTCCTGATACCCTAGTGCAGCGGTTCTCAACCTATGGGTCACGACCCCTTTGAGGGTCGAACGACCCTTTCACAGGGGTCACCTAAGACCATCGGAAAACACATATCAGATATTTGCATGACGATTTATAACAGTAGCAAAATTACAGTTATGAAGTAGCAACGACAATAATTGTATGGGGGTCACCACACCATGAGGAACTGTATTAAAGGGTCACGGCATTAGGAAGGTTGAGAACCGCTGTCCTAGTGTGTGGCAGATTCTGGAGTCCGGTCTCTGTGCACAGTCACACAGAACAGACACTTTACCTGCTGGACTTCATGGGTTGCTCGTACGGCGTCTGCTGAATGGCGTATTCCTGGTACCCTCTCCGAGGTGCCGGGTCAGCTGGGGTGGCCTCGGGGTTTGTGGCTCCTGTTTCAGGGGGCCCAGCCTCCACTGGAACAATCTTGGTAGCACCTGTGATGGAGGCACAATGCACTGCGTATTAAAGAGGCCTCCCAGGTGATCCTGAACCCGTCCCGGCGGACAGGGGAGGCTGTATGATGGTCATGCAAGGTAGTTTTCCTTCCATTCACACATTTAACCTGTGTGATGGCGCATGTGCACGCACACACACACGTGCATACGTTTGGGGAGAAGAGGCAATGTTCTAGTAATCTATGTAAATAGCCTGAGGTACACTTTCACTTCATCTGTTTGTTGAAAAACAGAAACATACAGATACATATGTATGTTTACCTGCAAGGGTTTACACGGGACATGTGTCAAACTTTGCCTAAAGACAGAATAGAGTAGTGGGGTCAAGTAATCCATGGTGAACAGGCACGTGAGCTGCCCGGGGTCCAGTGCCTAAGAAGACACCCACCGCCCTCCCTGGGCCTCTGCCTCCACCCTGAGAAATGAAGGGTTGGAGTGGAAAACTCAAAGGTCACCTGTGCAATTCCATGGTGTGAAATGACCAAAGACCTTGTACGGCAGTGCGCCCTTCACTCACTCACTCACACGCACTCACACACACACACACACACACACACCCAGTGCACTAAGAAGAGGCTCCAATCTACCCCTTGTGTCCAGAGTAGCACAGGAAATTAATTCTACTTTTCACCCCCATTTATAGAAATCTCAAAATACTCCCATCATTTTTTTAAAAGAAATTATTGTAGGAACTTGCTCTGAGACAGCTAAGCACAGGAACCGCTGCCCTGTTCACTTCCCAGAATAACCCTGCTCTGAAGTGGGGCAGACAAAGGGATTTTCAGCAAGTTCTCCTGGTCACATCACTTTATGAGGCTTTTTCTCTACTTGTGGCCTTACGCAGCACTGCAGTGTAAAGAGGCATTTTTTTCAGTGTTTTCATTTCAGATAACGAGTTACCAGCATTGAAAATAGATGCTTAAAAGGCTGTTTTTAAAATCCTAAACCTGATTTTTTTTTGTTTTTGACACCTATCACCCCAAATGGATAGGGAAACAAACATTGTTATACTTTGGAATCTACTATCATAAATTGCTTTTAGTTTAAAGTATCCCTTCCTGGAAGAGACCTTTTTAAAAAAAAATAGAATAAGATATCCACTCGATATTTTACAATAAAGGAAAGGGAGAGAGAAATTTCTAGTATTATAAATAAATATTTGATGAACCCACTAAAAAATGCAAAAACAAAATCAGGCAAAAGCAACTCAATAACCAGCATGGGTCTAGGAGAAGCAGCTGCCTCAGTCTGTCCGAGTGGGTCCCTCCTACACTTGGGGACCCACTGCAGAGCACCGAGAGGGGAAGGAGGGCATGGGGGGCGCCCCACAGAGCACCCAGAGGGGAAGGAGGGCATGGGGGGGTGCCCCGCAGAGCACCAAGAGGGGAAGGAGGGCATGGGGGGTGCCCCGC
>PVJL010007068.1:0-77807 GCA_004026885.1 Lyroderma lyra | reverse complement strand
TGGCAGTCCTGTGGTGGCGGTCCCATAGTGGCTTGGGCCCCGGGTGGGCACCCAGGGGAGGGAAAGTTGAGGCTCTGAGCATAGGTAGAAGGCCAGCCAGTGTGGGGCTCCAGCAGGGGGGCACTGTGGGAGGGCACTGGGAGGAGGGGAACGCGCAGGCCGGAGGGAGGAGGCAGTCACACCTCCTGGTTGCCCATGTGCCTGGGCCTCTCCAGGCAGGGAGGGTCCCAGAAAGGCCTGGAAGGGTGTGAGGATGAGTGTGCGTAGGCCATGGGTACCCCCGACCACACACACAGACACATGTCACTTTTGTTCTGGCCGGTGTGAAGGACCAGCGCTGTCTGGTGGCCTCAAAGCAACAGTGTTGGCGATGGGCAGTCATCAGGGTGAGGCCTCAGTGAGGAGGGCCCTGGTGAGGGGATGGGCAGTAATGGCAATGGTGACTGATGAGGTCTGCCTGGTGACATGTCTGTGCTGACCTGGCTCCGTGAGGTTCGGTTCAACTCGCAGCTCCCTAGCTGAGCCGGCACCATCTGCTTCTCTGTCCCTCCAGCAAGGATGGTGACAGAAGTCCCACAGGGAAGGGGGTAGAGGGCATGGTGCACAGCTGCTGTGGCAGTCTGCCACAGGGCCCGAGGAGTAGTGCCCGGCACCATAGTGCCGGTGCCGGTGCCGGTGCCGGTGAGGGAGCTGCCGCTGGGCTCAGCCTCCCCCCTGCCCCCCGTGGAGGCCCACGGGTGCCACGCCCACGGGAGGAAAGGGCAGCACGAGGGGCCGGCGGGCGGGCTCGTGTGTGGCAGCCGCCGGCTTGGGCTCTCAAGCCCACACTCAGCTCTGAGCAAACGGTTCATGGAAGTGAAATACGGGCACACAAAGGACCCGGACCACAAGGGACAGCTGGTGGACTCTCCTCAATGCAGGGCGTATGGCCACCGGCTCCTGGAGGGGAAGCGGCCCGGCCGGCCCCCAGATGACCCCGTGGCCCCAGCCCCACCCCGCGGGCCATCGTGCCCTGCGAGCACCTGCGAGCACCTGCACGCACGCCGCTGGGTGGTCTTTCCCACCGTGTGACGGGCCGTGGCTGACAGCCCACGTGCTGGGGGCAGCGGTGTCTCCAGTCCGGGCCTCCTGAGCACGCATCACAGGGCCCCCCCGTGACCCCGGCACCAAGTGGGAGCTGGCGCCTCTGGGGGCCCACGTCCCTGTGAGGACTACGTTAGGGAGTGGGAACGAAGTGAACGCTCCCTCCCTCCCTCCCCGCTGCTCCAAGTTTCCCCGCAGGATGGACGGCCGCGGAGAGCAGGGCCGCGTCATGAGCCCACTGGGTCCTCTGCGTGGTCATGACCCGGGGGGGGTGGGGGGCAGCCCACAGGACAGGACCCCCCCCCAGGAGCACGGCCCATCCTGCTCCCACACCCATGGAGCCGGGCACTCCCCTCCCCACCCGGCAGGCCCCTGCAGCCCAGCGGCTGCTCCCCGTGATGCCCCAACCCTCCTGCTCCACAGGCTGCAAACAGACGGGCAGCAGGGCTGAGGGCCCGTCCCTGCCCCCGAGCACAGAGGGCCATGGAGAGCTTCATGGAGTCGCTGAACAGGCTGAAGGACGTCCACGAGAAGGAGGTCCTGGGTGAGCACCATGGGGGAGGGGAAGGGCTTCCCAGGTGGTTCGCACCCGGACGAAGGCTCTGAGGGCCAAAGGCAGACTGGGGCGCACCGACATGTCGCCTCCAATCTCCACCAAACTCAGGATCTCGCTTTCTAGACCTGGGAGGCAGAACTGGCCCAGAGTCCAGAGCTGCATAAGGCCAGTTGCCTGGCCTCTGACCAGCACCCCGAGTGTGGCCCTACGGGGGCATTCTCCCACAGGGCCAGCCCACGTTGGCATGGGAACGCAGAGACGCTCTGGCCAAGATGGCCCCTCACCCAGGGAGAGGTGTCTCGGCGTCCCCAGTAGTGAGGCTGCCCCCCTCCAGGAACGGCAGCTCGTGGGTACACAGGCCCAGCAGGTGCGTTCCCAGCATGGAGCGGAAGTCCTCGGCTTCCTTCCAGCACAGCCAGGCCGTGCTCTGCCTGGGACAACTGTCCCCTTCCCCACCAGAGGGGACAGGCTGGAGCCCCTCCACCCCCCATGCTCCTGTGCCCAGGCCAGACCCTCCAGAGTCCTGTCCACAAGTGCCCACACACACCCCTGATGCCTCCCAGACCTGTGCCACCTCCCCGGAGACCCAGGAGCTGGGTGCTGCTTGGGCGAATGCTCCCAAGCCAGACCGCAGTGAGGTGGCAAAGAGGGGTCTGCTGGGGGCTCCCCAAGAGCCTACACCAAAAAGAAAAACGCCCCTCCAAGGAGCTGGCCAGCGGGTTGCTCACTCCTAGCTTTGGAGTCTCACCCAACCTCCAGCTGGAAGCCAGACCCCAGGGGACGGGAGAGGGTCCCAGCGGCCCCAGGCGGCCCCAAAACTGGGAGCCCATTCTATGGGGTGGCCTCAGGGAGTCAGGGGACCGGGCAGGGGTGGGGCCTGGAGAGGACTGTGCTGTGGGGTGACAGCACGGCGGGGTCTGACCCTCATCCCTTCCTCACTCCTCCAGGCCTGCAGAACAAGCTTCTAGAACTGAATTCGGAGCGATGCCGGTGAGTCAGGATGGGCCCCAGCCCAGCGGGAGGCAGAGGAGGACAGTGGCTGGAAGCCACCCCGTGATGCACACGGGGATACTGAGGCACGGCCTAGGTGGGGGCGGGGGGTCCCTTGTCCATGTCATGCATCTAATAGCCGGTGGGGCCAGGACTGAACCCCCAAACCCACCGAGTGAGCAGACACCCTCCACGGGGGCTGGGCAGGCCACATTCATCTGGGGCACCTGCAGAATCACCCATTATCCATAAGAACATTCAGGGGGAGACCTTGAGACCTGTGGGGGTCAGTTCCCCATGTCCCCATGCCACAGACAGAGCTGCAGTTCTGTAGCCCCACACGTGGCACATGGACAGGACAGGTGCCACCAAGGGGGCCTGGCATGCTTGCATTCGGTGTGCTGGGTTAAGCATTGCCTCTGCAAGGTCCCCTTTCAGAGGAAGCCCCCACAGCGGGCGCACCCAGCAGGACCCAGCCTAGGAGCCTGAGGGAGGCTGGCCGGGGGCAGAAAGCCCACCTCGGTTCGGTTCGCCCCCACAGGGACGCCCAGAGGGTGGAGGAGCTCTGCGCCAAGAACCAGCAGCTCAGGGAGCAGCAGAAGGCTCTGAAGGAGAACGTGCGGGCGCTGGAGAACAGGTGACCCCGGGGAGGGCCCGCCCGGGTAGGCGGGGCCACGTCGTAGTGGGCGGGGCACCCGGCAGCGCAGTCGTGGTGGGCGGGGCCACCTGACGGCCCAGTCACGAGGGGCGGGGAAGGGGCGGGGAAGGGCGGGGAAGGGGCGGGGAAGGGGCGGGGCGGGGAAGGGGCGGGGCGATGAGGATGGTTCCGCGGAGAACGCGTTTGGGAAGCTCCGGGGCGAACTGAACCGGGCTGCCTCCCGCTACGGGACTTCCCGGAGCCCCAAGGAAACTGCGTTTTCTAGGTTCCCTCCCAAACTCAATGGGCAAGGCGTGGGGCGAGGTTTCCACGGAGCACAGTCTGGGACAGGCAGGGGCACGTCCCGAAGCGTCCCAGCTGCCCCTCAGAGTGGCCCCTTGCCCCCCACCCCCACCACAGGCTGCGGGCCGGCCTGTGCGACCGCTGCACGGTCACCCAGGAGTTGGCCAGGAAGAGACAGCAGGAGTTTGAGAGCTCCCTCCTCCAGAACCTGCAGCACGTCTTCATCCTCAGTGAGCGCCAACCTCGCTGTCCCTCCGGTGGGGGCGTGACATGGGGTGGTGGGGAAAGGGGAGAAGGCGATCCTGCTGTCGGGGTGGGCACCCCACACCCCAATTTGCAGACAAATGGTACAAGGCCCCCAGCTGGCCCCGGCATGTCCCTCACTGATCAGTCACCAGGCTGGGGGCATCCCTACCCTCTCAGGGCCTCAGTTCCCTCCTCCCTGGGGTCCCTGGGGTCCTGCTGGTCCTGCCAATGAGGAGGACAGGCCCCCTTGCACTCAGGTGACATCCCAGGGACAAGCTTCCGGGGGGGGGGGGCTCAGTTTCCACTGGCTGTTTACTCAGTCACATCCAACCATCCCCTGAGGCAGGAGGCATTTGGGGGCACCTACTGGGGCAAGGACAAGGAGGGGGACTTCCCCAGGGCTGTGAGGACCCCCTGCCCAGCCGCCCCTTCCCCCGTCCTTCGCTCATCAGTGCCTTTTGCAGCCAAGGAGTTGACCCGGCTGCAGGAGGAGAATGAGACCTTGAAGGAGGAAGTGACCCGGCTTCGGGGCCCGGGGTGAGTGGGGAAGGCACCAAGGGACTGCAGACCCCCAACTCCCCATGCTCTGTCCACAGCAGGCGCAGGGCATGCATCCATGGGGTGCCAGGGGGTGAGGCATAGGTGTGGAGCCCCGCATGGGGCCAGCCCAGCCCCGGGGTGGGGGCCCCAGGGGCCATTCACCACAGAGCTGACCCCCGATCCCCCGTAGTTACAAGCACAGGTGCTCCGTAAGTAGACAGGAGCGCAGTGGGCGTGCTGGACGCAGGGCTGGGTCCCCAGCACCTGCAGCAGCTCTGGCACTTGGGGCTCTGCCAGGGACTGCTCAGCCTTGCAGTGTGAGCTGTGCTGGTGGGATCTCAGGCATTGTCAAGAGAGCTGTCTTTCTGGGTCCCCTGGGTCCCCTGCAGCAGTGGCTCGGACCCCAGAAGGGTGCCCTGGCCTTTCTGATTGCCTCTGGAGGGCACTGACCTCCACACCCTCCCCTCTGATGACAGGCCCAAGCCCCAGTGCCCAGACTGCACCTCGCCCCTGCTGCTCCCCTCCCCTGGCCCCCGGAAGACTGTCACCGAGAAACTTCCAGGAGGCCACGAGGAGGCCGAGGACAACCACGCAGGTGCGAGTCCAGCAGGAGAAGATGCTGTGGGGACAGCAGGCCAGGAGGCCTAGCACGGCAGGACTGAGGAGCTCCTCGTCCCTCTGAGCACCTCCCCACCTGCTTCTCCTTCCACAGGAAAGTTGGGGTACAAGACATCTCCAGTGGCCAAAGTCTCCCCGGGTGCCAACCTACCTGAACCTCGGGCCCCAGATATGGTGAGGGCGATGACCCCAGGCCCCCTCCTCCCCTCCAGGCAGCCCCAGCCCCAACTCACGTGCCTGTCCATTGTGCTGGCTGGGACCCCTGAGCTCCCTTTGAAATGGGTGGAGGTGAGGCTCAGAGCGCTTGGGGGACCTGCCCTCGGTCTCCCATAGGCCAAGGGCAGAGGGCCCCAGCTGTCCTACCCAGGCTCACCCGCCTACCCTCTGCAGAGCCCCCAGCGCATCTCCAACCAGCTGCATGGCACCATCGCGGTGGTGCGGCCGGGGGCCCGGGCCTGCTCCGCCGACCGGGGCTCCACCAACGGAACGCCCCCACTGCCCCCTGCCAGGACCAGCCCGCCCAGCCCACCTTACGAGCACAGCCTCCCCCTGGACAGGTGAGGCCCTGCCCATCCCACCCCCCAGGAGTGCCCCGGGGCTCCAGGTGAGGGCAGGTAGCTGATGCCCAAAATCGGGAGAGGCCCCAGGTCACCACTGGCCAGGTCACGTGGCTTGGCCTCTGAGGGCCAGGAGCTCACCTCTCCCCTACCTGCCCTGTGACCTAGGCAGGTCTCCTCATCTCTCTGGGCCCCAAGTCCTCACCTGTGAAATGGGGTTGACCATGGGCCCCTATCATCAGGTTTCTCCACCCTGCACCCCCCCCCCCACAGCTTCCTGCGGGCCTCTCAGCCATCCTCTGTGACCTGCCAGTCCCTGAAGCACTCCCTCCAGGTCGACCGCCTCTGCCTCATGAACCGCCACCTGTCCCTGCACCTTCAGAGCCCTCGCATCAGCCCCCGAGCCCCTGACACAGCCATTGGGAGTCCCCAGCCCCAGGGCCTGAAGGCTGGGGAGACAGAGGCCTGGGAGGAACCCACGGGCCTGCCGGGCCTGCCAGGTGCCCTGGTGGACATGCGGGACCCACGGCTGGAGGGCGCACTACACCTGCTCCTGGCCCAGCAGCTGAGGGCTCGGGGGCAAGCCAGCGGTGCCAGGCTGCAGGGCCCACGGGATACGCCACCCTCCCCTCTAGTCGGCTCAGACTCCGAGGGCCCCGAGGGCAAAGTGGCTGGGGCAACCCTGCCTGGGGGGCAGCACCCACAGCGCACAGGCCCAGGCAGCCCCAGGGGGAGGGAGGACACAGCCACACAGGACCAGGCCCCAGACAAGCCCTTGGACCTCTCAGAGTGGGGCCGGGGCCGCGACGCCCCCAAGCCCTCCAGCCAACAGGAGTCGCTCAGCCCCCAAACTGCCCACACTCCCAGTCTGGAGCCCCGCCAGAGAGCACAGCCACCTACCCAGTCTGGACCCTGGGGACACAGTGATGGCACCGAGGCAGGCAGAGCATCAGAGCCAGAAGAGCCCCCCACTCCCAAGGTGAGGCACAGCCCTACCCTTGCCTCCACATGGCCCCCCAGCCAGGGTCCCCTGGGCCTAGGCCACACCGGTCCCCCTGTTGCACCACCAGCCCCCACTGGCATGGACACGGCTAACCCCCAGCTGCAGCCCCAGCCAAGGTCCCACAGGCTGTGTCCAAGGCTGGGTTGGGGGGCATGGCAGGCACCTCAATGAACTCAAGTCACTTACCTGGTTACCCTCAGGAACCCCCACATCCTCTCCCAGGGCCCCACCCCAGCCCTCCCTCTCCAAGCGGGACAGGAAACGAGTCCAGAGAACAGCCAGAACCCTCTCCCCAGACTCAGAGGCCTGATGCTGATGGCCACCCAGGTAAGGGTGGGTGTGGGGGGGTCATGAGAACCCAGCATGTGGTGCCACAATGGGGAGGGCAGTTTGGTGGTCAGCACCGGCTGGGGTCTGCATCCCAGGGCCCAGTTCAGCCCCCTGGGCCTGACAGGCCAATCCCAGATGTAGCATCTGATCCCACCTACAGACTCAGAAAGCAGTTGGGGGCTCAGTGGGAGCACCTCTGACCACAAGCAGCAAAGGGAAGAGCATCCTAACAAATGAGAGTTTGCAGTCAGGAGGTGAGGTCCCCCTGGCACAGCAACCAAGCCAGAGGACCCCCCACTGGTGGGGTCATTGTAGCAGCACTGGGAATGGCCAAGGGCAGGTCACTCGGCCCCACTGTGCCTCCATTTCCTCATCGGCAGCATTGTGGCCAGTCGTCCCAGTCTGGCAGGCTAAAGGGCCTGTGCTCCCGTAGCTCCCCAGCCCCCAGCCTGGCCTGACCCCCACCCTGTGTCCCGCAGAGCTCAGCACGCTGGACATGCAGCAGCCAGGGTCGAATGAGCCGCAGGAGCCAGACGCCGCAGACAGTGAGGTGGGTCCCCAGCCACATGCTTGCTCAGTGGAGGCTCCAGGCCAGGGCTGCCCCAGGCTGGGGGTGGGGAGAATCCTCACCCTGACCACACCCCTGCACCCCTCAGGTGGGCCTGAGCCCGGAGGCCCAGGAGGCAGGAGTCACGCTGAGCGTGTCTGGGGAGGGGCCCAGGTGTTTCTGCAACAAGGAACGTGGGCCCAGCCCACAGCAGAAGAGGAGACGGGTCTCCTCCTCCGACCCCTGGGACAAAGGTACGTGGCCAGCGGGGGGCGGCACTGCAGCCCCAACACCCCCACCCCACCTTTCCGGCCACTTGGGCAATGGCATCTTCAAACTGACTAGAACCCAGTCACCAGCCCTCCCGAAGCTGGCCCCTTAAGAGGAGGGATTGGGGGTCAGGCCTGGGCAAATCCAGACCCCACCCCCTCACTGCCCGCCCCCGACCCTGCCAGACCCTCAACCTGGAGGGAGGGGGACTCCTGGACCCTTTGGTCACCTTCAAAGAGGAGCAGAGGAGGCAGCCCTTGGGGCTGGGCTGTGTTTGTTCCTGCTGGGGGAGCTGGGGGCAGCTCCCGTGTTTGCCAAGGGTGGCCCCTTTGCACCCAGCTCCTCCCAACAGAGCGGTGGCCCGGCCGAGGGTAGCAGGACCCCCCACACACACTTCCTGCTCTAGCCGCAAAGGCAGCCCCGGCCGGGCCTCCGGCGCCCGAGCGAGCCTTTGAACGCCCGAGCTAATAATGGATGCCGCCCCGGTGTTTGTCCAAGTAGGCCTGCCACTCGGCGGGCTGGGCTGTGGCCGCCACAATGCGCCATTGTTGCTGGGAAGGTGACCGCGGCCTGTGTTTGCCCGGGCGAGCGGTGGGGGAGGCCAGCACACCTGTCTGCTTCAGCGGCACTTCCTGTTGGCCGTTATTTGGAAAAGATCCTGGTGGGCGGGGTCCGCAGGGGTGCACGGGCGTCTGCCCCACTTTGCGCGGACACACGAGGCCACCGCCATGCACCCTGGCCTAACCTCAGTGTACTTTCCACAGCGTCCAAGAAGCTGTCCTGAGGAAGGCAGCGGCCAAGGGGCCTGGGAGCCAGAGGACCCCAAGGACAGCAGCCCCTCCCCCGGCAACAGCAGCTCGGAGGAGACCAGCAAGCCCTGCCGGGTACACCGCAGCCTGCCCAGACGTGCTCCCCACCAGACTGCCCACACGGCCAGCCCAGCAGACAGCCCGGCTCAGCGGAGGAGGAGCCTGGGGCCTGGCCATAGCCAGGGGGGCTGGGGAGGCGGAGAGGAGCTCTCCAGCTGGTCTTCCGAGCCCCTCCAGCTCCACCCGTCTCAGAAATGACTGCTGCACCTGCTGCCCCATTCTCTCCCCAGCATCTGCTGCCTTGTGGGGAGCAGGGGTTCAGGGGGCAGTGGAGGCGGGGATCCTCAGGCTCCCGCCCAGCCCCACCCCTGCGGCGCCGGGGAAGTACCCCCACCTCTGACCATCGCAGACTGACTCCCAGGGCCCTCGCTGCACTCTGGCCGCCCGGTCCCTGCTGGCGCCGTGCTCCGAGCTGCGGTCTCGGGCGCCCCCTCGTGGAGACCTGCAAACGGGCGCTGGGCGGTGAGGGCCTACGGAGGTCGGGGACACGGGGAAGCACGCTGGCGGTGGTGCGGTGCCTTCGCAGAGAGGGGCCCCCGGGCGCTGGGGGAATAAAGGTGTAGAGGAGGAGTGCGTGTATGGCTGGCGGACTCGGGGGTCAGCCGGGCCTCCACCTGCCTGAGCAGGAGACTCAAGAGGCTCCTGAGTGCGTCGAGGGTCAGGGAGGTCGCTCCCTTACAGGACAGTTGCAGAGACAGGGCGGCCTCTGGCAGGCCACAGGGAACGAAATGGACACTGTGCACAGCCACTCCTCACTGACACCCGGGTCCCTGGCTGCTCAGCCCTCTGCACGGCCACAGGGCAGCTCACCCGGACTCCACCTTCAGCCCTCAGGACATTCTGCCTGTTTGGCCATTATCGCTTCAGGAGGGCGTCTCACAGGCCTTCAGGGGGAGGAGCCCCAACAGGTGCCTGGGCTCTGCCCAGACCCACTGAAGCAGGAGGTTGAAAGCTCCCAGGGGAATTCTGCACATGCAGTTTGAGAACTTCCCCTTCCAGGGCAAAGGGGTGATGCCTGGACTGGGTGAGGCCTGCAGCACACTGGGGGTACAGGCTCTGCTCCCCACCTTACTCACTGCGGCCCTCTGCCTGCCTGTACAAGACTCACCCCTCCCAGAGAGACGTCTAGGTGTGTGTGCGCGTGTGTGTGTGTGCAACTGTGTGCACGCATGTGTGTGCCTCCCCCCCACACACATGAAATCTCCCAGCTGTTCCTCGTTGCTTTTATTGAAATCAAATAAAACGGGACCTGGGTGCCCCATTCACACGCGACGTGCAGGCCTGGATGGTGCAGAAGGCTCCTGGGCAGTTTGGCAGGGCAAAGGGAAAGAAGGCAGACTGGGCACGGCGTGAGCCGGCCCATGGTGAAAGATGACAGCAGGAGGGGACACGCCGAGGGGAAAGGCAGGCCAGGAGCCTGATGCACAATGACGACGACAGCTGCTCATGCCACTGGTGACTGGAGACTCGCCCCCCCATCTCCACGATGCACTGGTGCCAGCCCCCCGCACTCAGGAGCTCGCAGGCCAGGGCTGCTGCACAAGTGTGTGTGCACTGAGCAGCACGCACAGAGGCGCACTTGGAGCTGTACAGCCACCCAGCAAGAGGCCGAAGTCACTGTCCCCGCTGGAGGGGTGAGTCAGCCCACAGGCAGAGGACACACAGAGCAGCCAAGTGGCCCAGAGGTGGCTGCAGAACCAGGGGCTCCTGGGGGCTCCAGAAGGCGCCCCTGAGCAGAAAGCACCTGGCTCTGAAGTCATGGGGACCCAGGTACAGAAGAGGAAACTGAGGCCTAGGTCACTGTGCTGCTGGGCTGAAGACCAGGGACTGCCCCCCTTCAACAGGGGAAGTCAGGTGGCACCGCTGGCTATTCCCCAAAACCCTAAAAACTGAAGGGCCTCCTACACAAACACACACCCAAGAAAGGAAGTGCGCTGGAGCCTAAAGACTCAGGCTTCACGGAGACTGACAACGAACGCCGCAGCCCAATAAGAGCCCAGCTCCCCAGGTGGGGACCCGAACCCGTGGCGCCGTCGCCGCCGCACGGCTCCCGTTGCCCTCCGGGAGCTTCACAACCGCCTCTGAAACCTAGGCGAGCAGCCCCCAAGCCCGGCGGCCCGCCCACGGCGCCGCACTGGCCAATGGAAGGGCGTGACAGAGAAATATTTGCATATGGGCGCGCCGCGGCCAATAGGCGGCGGGCGCGGGCGCGTGCGCGCCGGCGGCAGCCGCGCCGGCGGGCTCAGTCAGAGGATGGCCGCGGCCGCGGCGGGTGGAGACCCGGGCCCGTCTCCCGGCCCCGCGGCGAGGGCCCCGCCGTCCGCCGGCCCCGGCCCCGCCGCCAGGGCCCCGCCGCCGGCGCTGCGGAGGCGCGGGGACTCACGGCGCCGCCAGGCCGCGCTCTTCTTCCTCAACAACATCTCCCTGGACGGGCGGCCCCCGAGCCTGGGCCCCGGCGGCGAGAAGCCCCCGCCGCCGCCGCCGCCCGCCGAAGCCCGCGAGCCGCCCGCGCCGCCGCCACCGCCGCCCCCGGGGCCCGCGCCAGCGCCCTCCGCCGGACTCGTGGGCAGGGCCTCGGCGCCCCAGGGCCTGCCCAGCCCCGCGCCCGCGCCCGCCGGCCTCGCCCTCGGCCTCGGCCTGGACGCGCAGCGCCAGAGGTGAGTGGCGCCGGGGCGGGCGGCCCGGGGCTGGGGCCGGCAGGACGGGGAGCGGGGCCCCTGCGCGGTCCCCTTTGCACAGGACTTGAGGATCAGGCGGTGACGCCGGTCCATCCCCTGGGAGCCCCAGACACAGGGCCGGGACTTCCTGGGCCCCGTGGGCCTTGGATGTCAGCGTCGGGTCGTCCCGGGCTCACTGAACCCCTTGGACATGGATGTTGGGCTTTTCTCAGGCCCTGTCAAGTCCCCAGACATAGCGGTCATTGTCCCCTTAATTCTGCCAGCCCCTGAATCTGGGACCATGGTCCTCTCAACCTGTCACTCCTGGAATGTGAGTTTCAGGGTTCCCTCAGCCCCGATCTGCCCTCAGACAGAGTGCTGTCACCTCCCCTACCCACATTTGTCAGTCCCCTGGACACAGGGACACCCAAAGTCCCTTCACTGTGCTGGATGACCCCTCCATGGGGACCAGGGCGCTTCCTTGCACTGTGACATCCTCTGCAGCAGGCCATATCTCCCCTTCACTGCGCTGCCGTTCTGACCCCTGCCCCGACTGTCCCCTAGGCCCGTCACATCCCAGGTGGCTGTTCCTCCTCTGCCCTGATTCCAGTTCTCAGAATTCCTCAGCCCATCCCAGAGTTGCCCCCAGCCCTGAGCTCTGTCCCCCCTGCCTGTGCCCACTGCCCACATAGCCCCGGCAGCCAGATACCCCACTTCCTTGTCCTAGAAGCAGAGCTGCAGCCCCCAGTTCCCTCGAGCGCGGGCCCCCAGGTGACCCTTCTTCCGGCACCCTGCCGAGTGGGCGCTGGGAGCCTGGACTGGCTGCTTACCACAGTCCCTCAAAGGCCACCGCTTGGCCTTTAGTCCACAGGATAGTCCTGTGTGCCCACCTCCAGCTGAGCATCCTCTCAGGGCAGGGCCATTGGTCAGCACTCACCCAGCCCCCGCCTGGGCCTCAGGACGCTGGGTGTTTCCTGCAGCAGGCAGCACCCCCGGGCCTGGTGCCCCTCCCTCAGCCCTCTCCCCTCCTGTCCTGGCCCCTTCCTGACTCACCCCACAGTCTGTGTCCTGAGGCCCTGCCCTGTCCCCTTCACAGGAGGCGGGTCGTCTCCCAGCGCTGCTCCCTTGAGTTCCTGGAAGATGCCGTCTGCGCCTCGGTTCAAAGGTAAGGGTCCCACCCACTGCCCACTCAGAGCTCAAGGCCCTGAGGGCCAGAGAGGGTCCAGGAGGGACAAGTGACCCGTGTTTCACCTGCAGAACCAAGCACATGTCTGGGTCCCCCAGGCATAAGGGCCTGAAGAAGACTCACTTCATCAAGAACATGCGACAATACGACACCAAAAGCAGCAGGTACCAGCTCGTGGCCACCAACATGGGGCTCCCACATCTCCCCCCTTGAACCTGGCGGGGTTGGGGTCCTGCCCTGCAGCCACAGGGAATGAAGCTGCCCCATGCTGGGGTGCAGAGTGGCCATGGGTGCCCAGGCACAGCCCTCAGAAGCCAGTTGTCTGCAGACCCTGGATGGCGGCTGTTCCTGTCACCGGTCCCTCATGTCCCACCCTGCCGGCCCTGAGGCATCTGAGCTTGTCACCCTCACCCAAATGGTCTCCAGACTGTTCCCCTCCTCACTAGAGGCCGTGCTGCCAGATAGCCCCCCTCCAGTGGTGCCCGTAGGTGGGACAGTCCTCAGGACAGGCTGAGCCTGGTCCTGAGGGGCACGCCCTGGGCAGCCCGGGTGCTGGGCTGGCCTCAGTAGGCGCCAAGTGCCTAGCTGTCCCAGCCAGCAAAGGGGGACATGTCCCACTGCTGTCCTCCCTGCTGGCCAGGTCCTGGCCTGCACAGCCAGTCCCCCCTGCTGTGTGCTCCCACACGGGCACCTCGCAGGTCAGTGTGGTCGGGACGTGGCCTGGGTACTTTCTGACGCCGGCAGGCCCCCGCCCTCCCAGGGCTGAGGAGGGGCCCCCGGAACCGGACGGCCCTCTGGGCACACAGCTCTGCCTCGTGAGTCCTCAGGGCCTGGCCTCTCCTGGATGAACCAGGGTCCCCACCTTGGGCCTCCACTGTGCCGCGTGGGGCCAGGCAAGACCGTTCCTGTGCGGGGCGATACATGGCAGTGACCAGCAAGAACTGGGGCAACCAGACCAACTGACTGCAGCCACTGGGCCTCCTGGCCCCAGCGTCCTGGACTCCTGGGTGGTTCCCGTCCCCGGAGGCTGGGTGGGAAGGAATTCTCCCTAGAAACACCCACCTCCCCACAGGATCGTGCTGATCTGTGCCAAGCGGTCCCTGTGCGCGGCCTTCTCGGTCCTGCCCTACGGAGACGGCCTGCGGGTCAGGTGAGTGGCCCACAGGGGCATGGGCCGCCTCGCATGGGGTCAGCAAACCACCTTCCACCACATATTGTCAGGAGTGCCCAAGGTCAGTTGCTGGTTCTCCAGGAGGGTGTGCCCACATCCTCGGCTTTGTTAGAGCTGCTTCAAAGGCAGTGCTGGGACGCCCCTCCTTAGAGGGACACTGCAGTGTGTCCTTGTCACCAATCCAGGCAGCTGTGTTCTGTGCATAACCCCGGGAAGGAAACGGCTGCTAGGGTGGGGGTGGGACCATGTGACCTGGCGTAAATGTCAGTAGTGGGGAGGACTCCTGCCCTGGGTGACCGCAGGGCGCAGGACACCTCTGCGGAGAGGACGAGGGGCAAAGCCGTGATCAGGGCTGAGGGGCCGCGTCACTACCCACCAGCATTTCAATGGGAAGTGCCTGGACGAGGGCAGGAGCGAGACCACGCGGCTCCTGCGCCCCCGGTGATGCTAGTGCCGCCCCGAGGCTCTGCTCCCCTACCCGCCGAGGGGCGGAGGGGGGCCCAGCAGCTCTTTCGCCCCATCGTTGCAGTGACCTGAAGGTGGACAGCCAGAAGCAGAGGCATCCGTCCGGCGGCGTGTCTGTTTCTTCCGAGACGGTCTTCGAGTTGGAAGGCGTTGAGCTGGGCGCGGATGGAAAGGCAAGGGCCGACGCGGTCCCCCCGGGCGGGGCAGATGAGCACGGGAAGCTGCGTTCCACGTCCGTCTCCAACGCGAGGGGCCGTCATCAGAATAGGCCCCCGTGCCTCGACCAGCAGCTGGGCAGCGGGAGGCGACCTGAGCTGCGAGGGGCACCCCTCAGCACTGCTGGTCAGAGGTCAGGGGCTTCAGAGGCAGGAAGGGCATTGCTGTGCTGCAGACCCCAGAAGAGGGGTGGTGGGGCGACATTCTGGAACATTCTTATTACTGAGCACACTAACATGGAGTGAGCAGCGTCCAGCTCCAGGCCGCCCGGGAGCATTAGCCCTCGGTGGCGTGGCCTGAGCTGCTGTGGCTCCTGCCTGGTCTGCAGAGGGGAGCGTTTGTGTGAGGGGCCTTCCGCCACAGGAAGTGGGGCGCAGGGCCTGCCTTGACCTCTGGTCTTGGGTTGGGGCCGTGGGGCCTGGAGCAAGCAGGCTGACCCTGGGTGCTTGCCTTGCAGGTCGTGTCATACGCCAAGTTCCTGTACCCCACCAATGCCCTAGTTGCACACAAGGCCGACAGCCACGGCCCACTGCCCCCACCACGGCCCAGCGTCCCCCGGACTCTGCCAGGGTCGAGACACAAGCCTGCTGCCCCCAAGTCAGCGCCGGCCGGCACAGAACTAGGTGCCCTCACTGGGCGAAAGGGCCAAGGGTGGGCGGCCACACACTCCAGCGAGGCACCTGATCAGAAGCAGAGCAAGGAGTCACACTGGAGCTCGCAGTCCTCAGTGCAGACAGAGCGGGGCCTGCAGCATGGGGTTGGGGTGCAGCCTCTCAGGGGAGAAGGGGCTCACAGTATAGCAGCTGCTCAAGCCACGCAGAGGACAGAAGCTGTGTCCACAGGCAGCTCTGAGGGCGAGGCAGGCATCTGTCCCCATCAGGACAGGCTTCCCTTCCACCCATGGCCGGGAGCCCCTCCCAGACCTGGGAGTGTCGTCCCCCAGCCCCTCGATGACGCTTTTGCCCCGCTCCCCACGGAGCAGCAGGCAGGCTCTGCCGAGGCTCGGGCTGGTCAATGCCGAGACTGGCACTCAGGGCTGCTGTGTGCTTGCAGGGAGTGACGCAGGGGACGCCCTGGAGTACAACCCCAACCTGCTGGACGACCCGCAGTGGCCCTGCGGCAAGCACAAGCGCGTCCTCATCTTCGCGTCCTACATGGTACAGTGCGCACCCCCACCCCCAGGACACCGGCAGCGCCGAGGGCGGGCCAGCCAGCTGGAGAGCGGCACTGCCACCCTGGGTCAGCCCTGGCCACAGGCCGGCGGGCCCCCACCTGCCTCCCTCTGTTGCAGACCACGGTGATCGAGTACGTGAAGCCCTCTGACCTGAAGAAGGACATGAACGAGACCTTCCGGGAGAAGTTCCCGCACGTCAGACTGACGCTCAGCAAAATCAGGAGGTAGGGAGGGCTGAAGCCATGTCCCCGGGCCCCACCAGCACCACGGGGACACCCCTGAAAGCCCTTCTACACGTGCCATCCTGCGAGGTCCCGTGGGCTTCTCCTCCCGTGTCCCGTAGGTCCCTGAGTTTGACAGATGCATTGCGCTCCTCGCCCTGGCCAGAAAGAGCCCCCGCCCCCAACACACACACACCCCGCTGCTTGTAGCTGCCCACACCCACTGCGCGTCCTCACTGGTGCCTGCACAGCCCATGACGCGGGCACTGTGCGTGTCCCCATTTCCTAGACATCACGGCCAAGGCAGGTTGCATACGGCCCCTCAGCCGGCAGGCGGTGGAGGTGCTGGGCCAAGGGGGGCCCTGGTTGCTGCCCTTCACTAGGGTCCTGCCCCGCTGGCCGAGTCCCATGAGTGCCCATACCCCAGCTCCTGTGCACTGCATGTCCCCTAGCTGCCACGGAGTAGGGACTCTGGCCTCTGTGCTGTCCCTGTGAGGACAGTGTGGGCCACTTTGTACACTTGGGAGGTGCCATAGGACCCAGCCAAGGGGTGAGTGGAGCTCAAGGCCAGCCTGCTGCCTGCCACCAACTGCGTCCTGGCGCTGGGCTCGCCCACCTAGAGGCACAGCAGAGTTCTAATGGCCCAAAGGCACGTCCTGCAGGGGAGAGGGTGGCGGCCCCGGCCCACGCACACCTGGCGCCCATGTAAACCCGCAGTTTAAAACGGGAGATGCGGAACCTCTCCGAGGAGTGCAGCCTGGAGCCCGTGACCGTGTCCATGGCCTATGTGTATTTCGAGAAGCTCGTCCTGCAGGGCAAGCTCAACAAGCAGAACCGCAAGCTCTGTGCAGGCGCATGCGTGCTTCTCGCTGCCAAGATCAGCAGCGACCTCCGCAAGAACGAAGTGAAGCAGCTCATCGACGTGAGTGTGGCCCCGCCCACCAGGCCCCGCCCCCGCCAGGCCCTCCCCGCGGCTGCACCTTTGGGGTGGGTGGTCATTGCCTGCTCGTTAACCTGCAGGGGGCCTGACGCCCATGCCCAAACCTCACCTTGATGGGGACCAGAGCAGGAACCCCACTTAACCCTTCTCTTTTTCAACGCAGAAGTTGGAAGAAAGGTTTCGGTTCAACAGGCGTGACCTGATTGGGTTCGAGTTCACAGTGCTCGTGGCCTTGGAGCTGGCGCTCTACCTCCCCGAGAGCCAGGTGTTACCTCATTACAGACGCCTCACGCAGCAGTTCTAGCCGCGGCGGCGCCAGGCCCGCGCTGCTCAGCGCACCCACACCGCGGACCCGGGGAGGCCGTGCCCTCCCTGCCGGACACACCCGGCCTGCCCCCACACGCTGCGTCCTCCGGCTTTCGTTCCAAAGCGCTCCACGTCGCCACGGTCTTTCCGAGTGTCCCTGCGTTCACCGCACAGGGACCCAAGGTGGGGTGGTTTTCCCACGTGCCTGAGCGCGGTCTGGCACCAGAACCCTTGACTTCTGTCGCGTGCACCCTGACTTCACGGTGGTGTTTCTCCTTGGCGTGGCCTCACCTTGTCAACCATGGGAGCGCTGCACCAGCACTGCAGTGACGACCTGGGTCTCTCGATGGTCTGAACACACTGCGCTGGCGCTGACACTGAAGCATTAATGGTGGGTGTTTGGGGTCTGGGGATGTGGAACGGTGCTGGGGAGCACACCCCCACCCGCACCGCCCGCCCCCGCTGTGCCGTTTTCACTCTGGGACCTGTTCTTCCAAGCGTGTCACTGTGACATCGATGCCCAATGTGCCCCAGTGGGGACCATCCTGCCCTCACCAGGAAACCCTGCCAGTCGGTGACTCTGGACCTTCAGACGGCTACATGGCTGGCCCCTTGTCCTCCCTAAGCAATGTTGTGATGGACAAGAGTGGACTCACTCACTTGGGACCCTGCTGTCCATATTTTAAGGGAACAAAAACTGGTCAAGTGGAGTGTGCTGAAGTTGACTGGACTCCAGCGTGGGGACCGAGCACATTCAGCCCCCAGCCCTGCCTCCACGTGAGGGTTAGCGTCCACACCTTCCCTCCTCCCGAGGCAGTGGACACTTGGCCAATGCAGCCGTCTCACTCAGCACACCCCCAGTGGTCGTCGTGTGCATGTCTGTACCCAACACAGCAGCAGGGCCCACGTTCAGCTCCTTTAGGACTGTGTTGTCTCCAGCTTGCCATCAACCAAAAACACCCGAGAACCCAGGACTGGTGGGCCAGCTGGTCTGACAGACAGCCATGTTGGCTGGGCCAGGAAGCTGCTTCCCTACTGTGCTGAAACTTGTCACTGGAGGGGCTCTGGGACAGCCCACCTGTACTCTCTCTGCGTGGACTGGTGTTTTTGCAGAGAGGAGCCCAGTCTGCTCGTCACACCAGCCCACAGCAACTCGCCCAGGACCCCAGCACAGATGCAGGCTGGCTGCCCCTCCCCCTCAGCCATGGCGTCAGCTGAAGGAGACAGCAGGATGGACAGAGCCCAAGTCTGATTCCAACCTTATTTATTGCGGAGTGCCTCCCTCTCCTCTCCAAGACCACCTCCTAAACGCGGCGGACGTGCAGGAAGGGAGGATGGAAGCTGCTAGGCCCCAGGCACCTTTCTGCTGGAAGGCAACCTGTCCTGCCACCTCAGCATCTCAAGGACATTTTGTGTTACAAACACTGTAAGGGACTGACTTCCAAGTGTCTGTCCTGGTTTACAACTTAGCCTCAAGGGACCTATCCCCTTGGGAACGTCTACAGAGATGTCAGAACAGCTGATAAACAGTAATTTAAGTTTGTGTATTTATGTAGTAAGCTCCAAAGTCGTCTGTGTCCTCAGTAATGCCAAGAGCAGCCACGGTGTGGCACCCAGCAGTCTCCACAGCAAAGCCAATATTTAAGCTAAACTTCAGCTCGAACCATTGTCTCTAGAACAAGCCCAGACACCTGAGAGGTGTCCAAGGGCCTGGTGCCACCCCGTCAGAACCCAGTAGCATTTGTGGTTGTAAATGTGCATTAAGCAACGCTCTGACCTCAGTGCCAAGTCATGTGTCACAGATCTGTGTGTATGTGTGCGCTTTACAGTAAAATTTGGTTTTGCAACATGTTTCAGATTGCCTTTCAGGTTGACTGGTCCCTTGTCAACCACTCACATCAAAATGTCAGCGCTGACCCTACCAGCACAGAGTGAGCCAACACAGGTGGGTTTTCTCCATTTATTTATGACAAATACTCCACAGCTGTGATCCTTCCTGGTCAGAAGTTCCTGAACAAAAAGAAGACGGACGTTAACGCCCCATCTGGGACACGTCCCCAGTCTCGGTGCCCACACGCCAGCCCTCTTACTTTGAGACGATGCCATCGCCTTTGGCCAGTCGGAGAATGGAGTCATCTGACTCGCCCTAGGAAGAAGCACATTGGGACTGTGTCCCCTGGGACCGCACTGCCATCCCAACTGAAGGAGACCACACTTGCAGTGGACAGACTCCCAGTCGCATGGCCTCTTGTGGTGTGGCCATGGAGACCGGGGGGTGGGGTATGGGGTGGAGGGTTGTGATAATAATGGACACTCCAAGGAGAAGGCCACCACACTGTCCAAAACAGGGTGGCCCTGTTTTGGGGCCTGCAAGCACCCCTCTTCCACCCCCCCAGGTAGGGGCTAACAGCCAGCACAACCCAGTCAGACATGCTCAGATCATTGCTGGCAACACACGGACTCAAGCTAATAAAGAGGCAGGAAAACCTAACACCCATCCCTCTCAAAGGCCCCTGGGGAGCCAAGTCGGGGGCACTCACCATCCTGCGAATGGCCCCGCAGATAGCATAGGTTTTAAATTGGCCGTTGAACCTGCCTGTCACTTTGTCAACCTGTTAAATCGAAAATGAGGGTCACAAGACATGCACTCGAGTGCCCTCAGCTCTAAACCTGAGGCCCCCCACCTCCGCCCCGGAGCTCCCTCCCCGTGGGACAGGCCCTCGCGCCGCCGGGCTCACCTCGGCCACATTCATCTGGATGGACGCGTGGTCCTTGGCGCCGATGATGCGGTTGCTGGCGGAGCTGGGGGGAGAGCGCGGTGAACGGAGAGGGGTTGCGGGGACCGAGCGGGAGGGGCTGGGAGAATGCACGCGGGGCGGGGGCGGCGCTCACCATTTCCGCGGCACGTACAGGTCCACGAACTCGCCGGCGTCGTTCTGCATGTCGAGGGCGCACCTGGGAAACCCCGCGCGGCGCTGTGAGGACGGGTGTGTCCACGCGCCCCGGTCCCGACCCTGGAGCCCGCCCCGCCCCCCGCCCGGAGGCTCCGAGGAGCCGGCGCCTGGCCGCATGGCCTACCTGGTTTTACCACGGCGAGCGCGAGCGCGGAAAGGAAGTGCCGTGTCTCCCAGCAGCGCTATCGGTGGGCGGGGCGGGGCCTCGGTGAGTATTTCCGGGTCCCGGCGCGTCGAGGCGAACCTGCGCAGACCCGCCCAGCCCTGGAGACGCGCTTCCGCTTCCGGCGGGCGGTGGGAGGCGGAGCCTGCTGCGTCCGTCGGCGGGAGGCTGGTGGCACCGTGGCTGCGGGCGTTGGCGGGGTGTCCACGGCCCGGTCCGCTCGTCCCCGAGCCCTGGCGGCGCTGGGCCCCGGGACCTGCGCCTGTTTTGCCTGCCAGTTAAAGTCCCCGCCGCGCGAGTGGCAGAGGCGGCATCCGACCTCTGCAGGCAGGAGGCCCCCGCGCGCCGCCAGCCCGGGCTCCCACCGTCACCCCGTCGGTGCGGGCGGCTGTCTGGGGGAAGAGCAGTGTCCGGGCTGTGTGTGTCACAGTGCAGACCCAGTCCTAGGAACGGACCCCGAGGGAATAGCCTGAGACGAACACCCAAGGGGTGCGGGGAGCCAGCCCCAGGCGAGGGAGACAGTGGCCGAGCAAGGCTGGTGTCGGGGGTCTCGGTGGCGCGGGGAGACAGGCCTGATGGGAAAAGACTGGGCCAAGCCCGAGGCAGAACAAGGTCAAACCGCCGGTCCTTGCCCTGGAGCATGCTACCCCTCCCCGGGGACCTCATTCCACCGACCTGTCCCAGTCACCCCCTCTGCGGTCCTCCGGAGCAGTGGCGATGGAGCGGGGCTTATGCCAGGCCATTCCTGGTGCCAATATCCATTAATAAAGTAGGAAAGTCCCAGGCTGCAGGCTAACTTCCAGAGCTCCCTGCCCCGCATTCCTGTAAGTGTACAGTCCCCTAGCTAAAATGTCCGCCTGGGGTGTCGCCTCTTGAGGATGGGCTGGCCCTTTGCCTGGCAAGCCCACACCCTCCTTGGCTCCCACAATCTCTTCCCTGACCCAAGAGTGTGCAGTGAAGTGTCTCCCAGGGCCGAGCTTGCTAACCTGTGGGACTGCACACAGTAGGTGCGCAAAGTCGACTGAATGTAAATAATCCTGGTCAGCCTGGCGTCACAGCGCCCTCTGTGAGCCACTGCCAACTTCATCGTGGCTCTGGGAGGATTTAACATCTGGGCCTGGTTGGAACTGAGGCCCCTCGCCCATGGTGTAAATGGTTTGCTGAGCTTCCCGTGGGGTCTCCAGGTTGGGAAAGGGCCAGAGGCCGGGTAGGATGAAGGGAGAGGGGGCAGGAGGACACTCAAAGACACTCAGACTGAGCACATCCCAGGGCAACCCCCAGGGGCTCAGAGCAGCAGCCGCTCAGCATGGTGGTCCCAGGCAGGGTCCCTGTGTGCCTCCATGTCTGCTCCAGCACACACACCTCTTCCTGCCCCTAAAGTGCTCTACGTGACCCTGACTGCCCATTATCACATCAGGACCACAGGCAGGTTATTTGACTGCCTCTTCCTCCCAGCTATCAAGTGGAGACAGTGGTAACGGAGCCATCCCACAGGTTAACTCATGAGTGCTCACAATGGCTGTGGCACTTGGCATGCCCCCAGCATGCTCGCAGTAGCCACCATCATCATCACCACCTCCATAACCATCATCACCATCACAACCTTCGTCATTATTATGTTGTGGCCCCAGGTCACACGGGTAGATTTGAATCCTGGGCTGGCGACTTTAGAAGCTACACTGTAGGCACCCCAACCTTGTACGGGTCCCCATTTAGGCTGCCCAGGCAGGTGACAGTGTCCGGGGACATGTGGTTGGTGTGTGTGCGGCAGCTCCTGCCCATCTCCAGCACTGTCTGAGGGCTCACCTCACCGACAGCAAGCGGCTCTCAGACATGGCCGCGCAGCCTCGCCTGGGGTCAACTGTTTCTGGGCCTGGCAGGGCCGGCAGCCTGAGCTGCATTGTGGTGGAAGGGAGCAGCCCTGCACCAGGAAGCTCCCTTCCTGACCCAGGTGAGCAGTATGGGTCAGGACCGAGGGACAAGCTTCTATCCACACAGACCTGGAGAGGACCTGTGCCACCGGCCCCTTCCCTGGCGCTCCGTGGTCTGCGGAGAAGGGCCAGTCTTAATGGAGTCCCTGTCCCGGGGGGGCTCCTGGGGACGCAGGGGCACGCAGGTGTCCCACCAGGAGGTGCTGGGGCCGCTGCCTCCCAGCCACTGGGGACCATCCTCAGGTCTGAGGGACACAGGCAGGCAGTCATCGGCTCTCCCCAGTGTGGGCAGCCCTGACACAGGGGTCCCACTCCAGTGACGGAGCCCGGGGCTGTTTCGGCATCACACATGGCTCTGGAAGCGCTGGGCCAGCGTCCCATTCGCTTTATTTCAAATACTTTATTTGTCATTTATGGGGCTGCCTTGTTTCTTTTACTGTATTAGACATTTTCATTGAGATAGGACCTACTGTGATAAAGGGCACGAAGCCCACACAGCCCAGCCCTGGTTTCCACGTCCCTGCACACCAGGCGGGCAGGGCTCCTGACTGGCTGTGCCAGTACTGGGTCAGGTCCGCGTGGGCCGGTCCCCGTCCCCACCTAGCTCCCAGGAGGCTCCTCCTGCAGGTTGCAGATTACCTAGGGCCCGTCCTGTGCACCTTGAGGGCCAGGCGCCCCCACAGGAGGGATGCTGAGGTGGGAAACACCCAGGATGCCCCAGCTCCTGCCCCCACCCCTCCCGTGAGGGCCAGCTACAGAGGACAGAGCCAAGTGACAGGAAAGGAGGCACTTCCGTCCCAGGCACACAGCACGTCCAGCTGGCCGGGCACGGCGGACACACCGAGGGCTCGCCTTGCTGGTCAGAGGCCAGGGTGGTGCAACCAGAAAAGGCAGAGCTCCAGGTCCAAAGAGAGGAGGCAGCATGGCCCTCCCTGCCTCAGGGTGAGACTACCAGGCCCCAGGCTCAGTGAATCTGTCCCCCCTCCCCCAAAGGCAGAGGGGAGGAGGGTTCAACAGGGAAGGGGGAGCTAGGAGCCTTGGTAGGGGCGATGAGCTATGAAAGGTGGTCTCGAGTGTGCACCTAGAGACAGGTGTCATCACAGGGAAGACTCGTGCCCACCACTTTGCTGCTGTTCTCCCAGTGGACGCAGGTCTGAGGGTCTGTCCAGGAGGTGACCTTGCATGTGACCTCCTAAGCCCTGGGGCTCCCTGCCTTTGGAGAAGTGGGCAGCATGCAAGTCGGCACACGGCCACTGGCAC
The DNA here is from genome assembly GCA_004026885.1 of Lyroderma lyra. Lineage (NCBI taxonomy): Eukaryota > Metazoa > Chordata > Mammalia > Chiroptera > Megadermatidae > Lyroderma > Lyroderma lyra. The sequence goes on along the minus strand of PVJL010007068.1, from coordinate 54,614 downwards.
CGGGAGGTGACGGAGCCTGCCTGGCACAGGCAACATGGGAATGGGCACTGCCAGTGCCAGCAGCCACACCGCCCTGTCCCGGGGGCCCCTTCCTGCCTGAGTCACCACCTCCTGGGAGCATCCTGACGACTGGCCTGGCCCCTGATGCAGGCCCCTGGGGGGAGGCAGTTCATGAGCCCATTTTACAGAGCAGGAAGTCCAGGCTGAGGGAGAGGACGCCACTTCCCAGTCACAGCGCTAGGGCTGCAGGATGGAGGGGTGACATGCAGTGCAGACAAGACAGGGGCCTGTGTGCTGGAGGAGGGGCTCCCCGTGCTGAACCCTGAGAGAGTTGATGGCGGGATGTCAGGCACGGCACATTCAGAGCAGTTTGGGGGTCCCTCCCCTCCCTCTGTGCCCTGATGAGACCCAATGGGGGCCTAGGATGGGCTAGTGGGGAAGGGGCCTGCTAGTGGGGAAGAGTCCTGGGGACCCTGGGTGGTGACAGGCCTGCTCTCTGGGACCCGTCCAAGCACCAGGCCAGCCGGGTGTGTCCGCAGCTGCTGAAACATGCCCAGAGGCAAAGGTTGGTTTTGGCCTCACAAGCCAAGGTGACGGAACCCAAATTCCTGCCCAGGTGAGCGGGCCTGGCCGGGCTTGTCTGGTGCAGCCCGCTGGCTCCTCGGCTCCTGGGCTCCGGCAGCCCCGCCCTGCCCTGCCGCTCTGCGGGTGCTGGGACTCTGGGGCCCTGGGGCCTTGGCAGGGCCACTCCACCTGCTGTGACCTCGCACAGGTGGCTATGGGCAGGCGGCTGTTGGGGCCAGAGTTGTCCTGGGCCCAGGGTGGACAGGAGCCCTGCAGTGTGCACGACAGATGGTCCCCATCTTCAGGCAGCTCCCGGCCTGGGGAAGGGGACCCTAGCTTCTCATCTCAGGAGGGGCGGTCTCCCCTGGGGGCAGGTCCCCAGGATACTCTGCCATGCTGGCTGTCACAGACAGGGAAGGGGACGGTGCTACTGGCCACTAGGGTGCTGCTCCACACCCCACAGTGCCCAGGTGGCCCTAGGGCTGAGAGCGCCAGGTGCACTGCGGTGGGGCAGGGGGAGTGGTGCCAGCCTGGGGAATCCGGAAGGCGGAGGCCTCCGCCCCACCTCTCCTCCAGGCCCCAGCGCCAGCCGCCTGGGCCGCATTCCTGCCCCTGGGTGGGCAGGGGGTGGGGGCTCGGCGTGTTCCTGCGGAGAGAGGAGGCCTGGAAGGCAGTCTGTGACAGGCCCCTGCAGGACCCAGATGACTTCTGGGGGCCTTGCTGAGGACACTTAGTCAGCCTTTGCTGGATAGCATGTGGGCACATGTCCAGCCACTGGTACCCTCTCAGGGTAGGGGACCAGCAGCCCGGTGTGGTCCTGGGGAGCCTTCTGACCAGTCGGGGGCAGTGACGCGCAGGGAGGTCCTGGGGCCTGGCAGTCACACACAGCCTCCCTGCTCTGCAGGCTCCCGTCTGCAAACGGCCTCGTGAGCATCCGGTAGGGGTGCGTGTCAGGCTGGCCCGGCCCCAGCGCGAGGGCAGCAGAAGCTGCGGCTCCCTGATGGCCCGCTGGCCTTGTAGCCAAGGGGCCCGAGTCTGATGGTGAAGAGGAGGCAGGAAAACGCCATCAGCCCGTTTGCTCAGGGGCCCAGGGAGGCTGTTTCTCTAACCCGAGTCACACAGCAAGCCGGGGAGGAGCTGGGAGCTCTCCCTTCCAGACCCAAGACCTACCCCAACCCCCAGCACCCCACATGCCCCCAGCACCCCACCCTCCCCACTGGTGCCTGGTGGGAGCTCGCCACTGTGTGTGTTTACATTCCCCCAGGAAGTGTCTCCCCAGAAGAGCCGCAGACAAATGTTTTGTAAACGTTGAGACTTGAGGCAAACAGGCCTGGGGCTGAGCTCACTCACCACCCCCACCTCTCCACCATGCAAAGGCCCAGACTGGGGGTGGGGACACCTGGCCACCCCGTCCTGCCCAGCACTGAGCTGGAGGTTGCTGGGACCGGAAGGGAATAGGCACTGGCAGCAGGGTGGGGCCCTCCAGGCCAGCCCCCCGCCTTTCTGGTATTCTCAAGCCCTCGTTCTGTGAAACTGGGGTGACCGTAGATGCAAGCGGTTGGGGTGTTCCTTGTACTTGCAGCACGCGTGACCTTAGGAGACAGATTTCACTGTCAGGCTCCCAGGTAAGAGCCTGCAGACTGACCCCTGCAGTGACCAGGGGCCCCCGTGGGTGCCGGATGACGACGGGACGGGAGGGGCTGGGCCGTGACTCAGACGTCCGTGCCCGGGGCTGGGTCAGCCCCGTGTTTAGGGGCGGGTGTCACTGCGGACCCAGGAAGCACGGGACCAGCTGGCAAATGTCAGCCAGCTGTGTGTGCGGTCACGCAGCGGGACCACAATGGGGGACCCGGCGGCCAGTGCTTCCCCGGCGGGCAGGTGGGCAGGCCTGGCAGGCAGGAAGTTACCATGAGGCTGCCCGTGTCAGAAACAGGTCCCTTCTGCAAGTGCCATCACAGATGGCAGCCCCTCTGCACAGCCCCAGGGGACAGGTGCTCAGAGGCCGGACGTCGGGGGCGGCAGGGCTGCGAGTGGTGGCGGTGGGACAGGCCCCATGGGAGCGGGCGGAGATGCAGGAAAGATGGGACCTGAGGCGGGTGGGGTGCTGGGGGCGGGGGCGGGGGGCGGTTTGGGTCTCAGTGAGAGCCCCGCCCAGGTCAGACCCCCAGGCCTGGCCGGGGCCCCGGGGGCCGCTCTGCGGGAGGAGCCCACGCCGGCCAGGCCCGCCCGGGACAGGCCGGGACAGTGCCGAAGGCCAGTGGCCCCGCCGGGCCAGGCAGGTCAGAACTGGGCAGGAGGGCCACACCCGCTGGGCATCTGTGTGGCCTGTGTGGTCAGCACGGCTGACCGTGAATCACAGCCAGTGCCCCGTGGGAGCCCCAGCGGGCTCGGGGGAGCCTGCTCGTCCCACTGCAGGTGGAGACCCTTGTCACAGGCCCCAGCCAGAAGTTCCAAAGTGGCACGGGGTCGGGGCTACTCTGGCTCCCTTGAAGGGACTACGGCCCAGGAAGCTGGGGGCTGGCAGAAGCACCCCCAGCGCCGCTCACCCACCGGGCAGCCCTGCCCCTGCCCTTCCTGGGGGACCGGCTTCCTCCTGGGCTGCGAGGCCTCCTGGCCATATAAGGCCGTGTGTGGGCACCTCTCGGAGCTGCAGAGCCCTCACCCTGCCCCCGCCATGGGAACCAGAGCTCAGCCAGGCCCCCAAGGACGAGGTGGGGGAAGCGGCCTGCTGGAGCCTGGGGCCGCCAGGGTGTGCCGGGGAGCCCCCATCCCTCCCCTGTTCTCCCAGGGCTGCCCATACTGGGGTACGGAGCAAGGGGGATAGTGAGGATGGGGTGTGGGTGCGTGTGATGGGTCGTGAACTCTCCCAGAGTCACCCTGTGTGCTCCCCATACATCCAGGACCAGGAGGCCTGGACCCCCCAGGTCCACAGCTCAGCAAGGTGCCGGGAGGGGCCCCAATGGGGTCCCCCTCGAGGGAGGTGCCTGGGGCTAACGTCCTAAGAACAGCCTTGGTGCTGGACCAGCCCTTCCTCTGCCCTCCCAGAGGGTGACTCTGGAGATGGGGGGATCCCTCGGGGGTCCCAGGCCCCCGGCCCCCAACCCTCCCCTGAAGGTTGTCACTCAGGCAAAGGGCTGGGGCCACGGAGGGGCCTCCAGTGAGGGGGGTGATGGACACCTGTGTCCCTCAGAGATGGCAGCCCCTCCCCACACCTCTGCGGGCCCCTCCCTCCAGCTCACAGACCCCAGGCCAGGGTCGGGCGAGGGGCCACCGGGGCGCAGCGCGGGGTTCTTCCTGGGAGCTGATGTCTCCTCTAAGCTCCTCCTAAAGCCCAAGGCCCCTGGGCTGGGGGGCGGGGGGGTACATACACCTGAGAGGTTGTCCCTGCCCTTGGTGGCCACCCTCGGTCTGGAGACGGGCAGGCACATTTGTAAGTGTGGGTGTCAGGGAAACCAGGCCAGGTGAACACCCCGGGGGGCTCTCGGGGGCGGTGCCTGGAGGACCCACATCCCCCGCAGGGAGAGAGGGAGGCAGCAGCCAAAGGCGTGGGGACAAAACAGGGGTTCTAGGGACAGTAACCTCCCAGGGGGATGTGATCACAGGCTCCTCACTGGCAGGTCACGGTGCGCAGCCACGCGCCAGGCCTGTACCGCTCACCTTTGCCGGTTAACAGGCCTTGGCAATGCCCCCTTCAGACCCCTCCTGAAGTGTGGGAGCGCAGAACCCTAACTCCTGGAGCCCACGTCCCCACCCAGCTTCCCTCCCCCCACGTCATCGTTCTCAGGTCACCTCCTTAAGTCCAGATGCATAAAAGAAGCTACAAAACTGTCACTCTCCAGACCATTGGTCATCTGGCTTCCTGGCACATGTCGTCAGTTTGACTCAAATAAACCCATAAAAATTCTCTGCAGGTTGGGACATTTCTTGCGTCAGTGGGGCCGGGGCTCTGCCATGTCCCTGGTGGAGGTGGCTGGGCTGGAGGAGGTGCCGGCGGGGGCCCAGCGGGGCTGCAGGGAGGGACCCCTGTTTGCCTGGGGAGAGGCACATGGTCGGCCCAGCGCCCAGCGGGCATGCGGCCCCTGTAGCCATTGGCAGACGGGTTCCAGCCCACAGGGGACAGTTTCTGACAATTGTTCTGTTCTGATTCCTTCCGGCTCATGGCCCATGTCACAAAGCCAGGGTCCCACTGTCAGCAGGGGAAGGGACTCTCCTACAGTCAGCTGGAGACACTGAGGCCATGGGAGGTGGGGGGAATCAAAACCGGACGCCAGACTGTGCTCTCTGCACTTCAATGTCACACCTGTCACCCTGTGGAGGGTCACAGAGCCCCACATTTCTGAGCATCCCAGCTGCATGCGCCTTTTACAGGGCCGAGCCGTCCAGGGTGCCAGTGGGAAGAGGGCAGCTGACCAGGGGAAGGGAGCTTTGGGGTACCTCTTCAGAGAGCCCAGGACCTGGTGGGGGCTGGCCAGCCCCGGCCTTCAGCCTCTCTGGTGTGCAGACCCACGTCCCTCCCATTAGGACACCCAAGGGTCAGGCCTGCAGTGGGCCCCCTGGGGACTGGCCTGTGAGCTGGGCACACAGGGGTCAGAAGGCTCCCAGAGGAGGGGCCTCAGCCGGGCAGTGCCTGGGTCAGAGCTGTCTGTTCCTGGGTGGGATCAACCCAGAGCCTGGGGGCCTCTGAGGTTTCCCAGAACCCTGAGCAGTGACCCAGCTGGGGACACAGGTGGGAAGAAGGCACCACGCCCTCCAGAGCAACAAGGGGCCTGTCCAGGGACCCTCCTCATGATAGAGGTTTGGGGGCTCTCGCCTGACCCCCTTCCCAGGGCAGGCGGGAGCCCGAGGGGAAGGGTGCTCCTGACCTTGGGGAGGGCCCATCCCTCCAGGCCTGGCCTCCAGCCCCGGGCATCCCAGGCGCTGGGCTGTCTCCCGCAGGGGCCCGTGGCGGGGCCCCAGGCTGAGCCGGGGCCGGAGTGCGGCCTGTCCTGCTGGGTTCGCAGCCTCCCGACGGGCCTCTCCCGGCTGGGAGTCCTCAGGGCGCCCAGCACGGGCGCGTCCTCCTCCCACAGGACTGGGCTCGCCCTGCCCGCAGCACCGTGGCGCCTGCCCCCAGCTCCCCTGGCCCGTGCGCTGCATAGACGGGCTTCCCAGCCCTTCCTGCTGAGACAGACATCCCAGTAAAGGCGCCCCGCGCCCCCTCCCGGCACCCCCGCAGGCCCCACTTTGCCAGTGCAGCTTCTCCTAAGGGTGCAGGGCCCAGTGGGGGACCTGGGGACAGGAGCCCAGCACAGTTACCCGCTACCGGCTGGACCCCTGGGCACACCCACCCCAAGACTGGGTGGGTGGACCTCTCCTGGGGCAGCCTGATTTGGGGGTGGGGGTACGGGCACTACTAGGGAGCGGTTCCCAATAAATGTGGGGGGAGCAAACGAATGACTGACCAACTCCTTCCCCCCTGTTAGCTGTGTGCTCTGGACGGACCCCTGGACCTTCTGGCCTCAGTGTCCCCATTTGCAAGTAGGAAGGGTGGCTGGGTGTCCCAGGAGTAGGAGGAGGGCAGGAGACGGGCTCGCGGGCACTAGGAGATGTGACGTGGGCAGCCGAGGTGGGTCTCCCGCCCCTGCCCAGCCACCTCCCCGCAGGCCCCCCCGGCCGGCAAAGCACCTCCGTCCTCCACGCTGCCCCCCGACCCAGCCCTCCCAGCGCCCGCCCGGCCATCGGCCATCGGCCATCGGCCATCGGCGGCGGCGCTGGGGCAGCTGTCGGTGATTAACCCTCGGGGAGCGGGGCGCTCCGGCTGACTCAGCACATTCCCGGGCAGCGGCCCCTCCCTCCTGCCCACTCCGTGCCCCTGGGGGCTCAGAGGGCGCCCCCCGCTGGCTCCTCCGGGGAGGGCGGGAAGCTGACCTAGATGGGGAGAGGGTTCCCCGTCTCCGGTCCCCAGACCGCCAGCGCCCCCAGCTTTCCAGGGCCAGAGCGCCGTGCTGTGACGCGCACGACGACGGGGGGACCTCTGGGCAGGACGGAGCCCCGGGCGGGTGGAATCTCCCATCGGGGACGCGGCGACTGCCCAGAGGGATGATAAACTGGCCCGTGAGCCGGCCTGTCCGGGGACTCCGGATTCCTCCGGCTCCTACGTGCCCTGGGGGCCAGCCCTCCCCCACTCCGGAGGGGGGACCGGCCCTCCTCGCCGCCCCCAGGTGGAAGAACCGAGTGCGGTTACAGAAGGACGCGGTTAGCAGGGGGAGGGGAGGGAGGGGCATCCCCGCTGCCCGGTTCCCAACACCGAGGACACAGAGGGGCCGCCCAGCGCCTGGGGGTCTGGGTGTGCAGGAGGTGGGGGGCAGCCTGGAAGACCGGGCCTGTCTGCAAGCCTCCGGGAGCAGGAGCGGTGGGGACCCCTGCCACAACCCGCTGGCCTCAGTCCCACACACTCGCCCGGGCCCTCAGGACTGTCCAGGGGGCGGTGGTCCCACGTGGGACAGACACCCGGCTGGCCTGGCTCAGAGAAAGGGGAGAGCTGCCAGCCCGGCAGCTGCGGTCCTACCCCCACCCCTTCAGGGCTTCCCTGAGGCCGACTTTGGGCCAAGAGCCGCCCGAAGGCAGAAACAGCTGGGACACAACCCCACTCAGGCCTCTGGTCCTGTCCCATTTCCCAGGCGCCCGCCAGCGCCTGCCTGTGCAGGGGAGTGGCCCTGAGCGGGAGGGTCCAGCCTGGCAGACAAAGTGGGGTCCGCAGGGCCCCAGTAGCTTGCAGTAGAGGTCCTCGGTGGGGACCCCAAGCGCTGGCATCCCCCGGCAGGAGGGCAGGGCCACACCTGCCCCCTCCAACAGCAGGTGCTCCATAGATGTCCCCCATCACTGTCCTCCTGGCACACACAGGGCTGTGAGCACCCTCCTTCGGCCACAGGGGACCCCCGGGGTAGGTGCCCAATCCAGTCCCTCCTGATCCCTTTCCCTGTCTCAGAGTATTATTGTGGCAGGAGGCGGTGGGCTGAATCTGACCTGGCGGCCAGTGAGGTCCCCAACTGGGCTTTCCCTGTCCCTCCGCAGGAGGTCCCGTCCCACCCGGACCCTCCCGCCCGGCCCTCTGGCACACCTGCGGGATGGGGCTGATCTGGGGCAGTAGGAGGGCATGACCCCGAGAACCGGCCTGAGGAAGGGGTGAGGCTGCGCGGGGCCTGCGGAGGGCACCCCGGCTAGCCCGGGGGAGCCAAGCTGTACCCTCCCCGGCGTGCGGGTGGGGACCGGCTGGGCCATTGACGGACAGATGCCCGGGCTGGACCTGGGGCCAGCGTGCCCGACTCCCAGGCCGCCGGGGGCGCTCGGCCGCCGAGAGGTGCCCGAATTTAGAGAAACAAAGAGCCGAGCCGCTAGGCTGGGACGAGCCCGGCGGGCGTGCCGGGGACCGGGGGTGCCGGAGGCGCGGGGTTGCCGCCCAGGACCCGAGCCACGCCCTGGGGGGGGGGTCCCCGGGCCGCGCCGCGTTCCCACGGCCTGGCCCAGGGCCAGCAGGTGCCCCTTCCGGGTGGCGGGCCCGCCAGGGTCCGAAGGGTTAAGCCCGCCCCTCCCCCAGCCCTCCCCGGGGAGCGGGGCTCGGGCGCCCAGGCGGGCCGGGGCGGGGCCTGACGTCCGCGGGCGGAGCGAGCCGGCCGGCCCCGCGCTCACACCCCGCCGGGCTCCCGCCGCGCGCAGTCCCCGAGCGCCGAGTGCGCGGCCCAGAGCTGCGCGATGGCGAGGTCGGGCCCCGCGCGGCTGCTGGCGCTGCTGCTGGCCGGGCCGGCTCTGCTGGGCGCGGCGCGGGCGGCGGCGGACGGCGGCTTCAGCCTGCACCCGCCCTACTTCAACCTGGCGGAGGGCGCCCGCATCACTGCCTCGGCCACCTGCGGCGAGGAGGCCCCCGTGCGCGGCGCCCCGCGCCCCACCGAGGACCTCTACTGCAAGCTGGTGGGTGGCCCCGTGGCCGGCGGGGACCCCAACCAGACCATCCAGGTGAGCGCCTGCCTGGGGCAGGGTCGCCGCGGGAGGGACGGGGCGACGTGGGGGACGCCGTCCCGAGGACCCCCGTTCCGCGGCGGACCGGCCTCGGTCTTCGCAACTGCAGCCCGACTCGGCGGGGAGCACCCCCGGCCGGCCCGAAGTCCCCGCGCCCCGCCTCTCCGGGTCCACACTTCGGGGAAGCAGAAGGGACCCCAGCTAGGCCATTCAGGCTCGCCAGAGAACGGCGCGTCCCTGCGGGGCCCCGGGCGGCGGTGGCGGGCGCAGGGGCGCTGGCGCCCAGTCCCTGGCGGCCCCGAGTCCCGGGATCCCGGGGAGGCGGGGCTTGGTGGCCTCCGCCCGCTGCCTGCGGGGAGGGGGCGGGCCGCTCCGCCTTCCCCAGGGACAGGCTGGAACCTGCCGGCGTCGGGATGGGGGAGTGAGGGGCCACACCGGAGAGGTGGAAGCTGACCCCATTGGGGGTGCGGCCCTGGAGGTGGGGGAGGGCGGCCAACAGCGGGAGTTTGAACTGGGGATGGGAACCGGGGCCCCAATCCCGGGTGGCGTCTGCGGCCCAAGGGTGATGGGGGCTGCCGGCTGCAGTCCCCCTGGGGAGACACACTTTCAGCACCTGAAGACCCGCTGGGGGACATGCCCGCCCAGGCCCAGAGCCTGTAGGTGGGCGCTGGGTTAGGTGGCCCCACATGTGGACGCCTCACCAGGGAAGCAGGGCTCTTGAGACCCTTAGGACTTAGGTTTGGAGTTGGGTCCGGTGAGGCTCCTTCACCTCCTGGGGTTAGCCTGGGGGTGGGTGGGGTGTGGTAGGGTCTGCCCTCGGGCTCCGTGACACCCATGCCAGGCCCATCTTCCCACCCCTGCTGAGGAAAACTGAGCCACTTCCTCCGGAGCTGGGGTCCCAGGCTGCGGAAGAGTGGGGGAGGGGACCAAGGCAGGTGGAGCGAGGGTGCCTGGGCCCCAGCAGCGCTTGCCTTCCAGCCACCCTGGGCCCGCTGAGCGGGGGGCCCCGCAGCAGCAGAGCCCCCCTGGGACAGAAGTGTTGCCACCCTCAGGCTCCAGGCTCACCCGCACACTCTCCTCGGAGCCCAGCACAGCTGCGAGAGGGGGGTCTCAAGCCCACATTCCAGATGGGGAAACCGAGGCCTAGAAGGCATACGCACCTGCTGGAGGCCCCACAGCCAGACACGGGTCTGGGTGGGGTGAGCAGTGGGGGCCTGGGCCCTTCGGCACATCTGCTTGACGTCAAGGGGCCACATCTAGGGAAGGAGCTTGTATGGGGGTCTCCAAAGCTGCCCCGGGGGGCCTGGCCAAGCCCCTGCAGCCCCCCTCACTGTGCAGCTGAGATTCTGCCACTAGGGCAGCGGAGGCTCCAGGCCAGCTCTGAACCCCAGCCCACTCCTCGCTGCCCAGCCCGAGGTTCAGACCCTTAATGGGGGGCGCTGTGCAGGTCCCTGCAGGGGTCCTGTTACCACCCCTCAGCCCTTAAAGGAGCAGCCCGGCAGCCCGTGGCAGGGCTCGAAGCCCCTCTCCACGGCCTCCTTTGCTTCCTGGTTTTCCTCCCAGACCTCAGATCCTCGTCCAGTGAATGGGCAGCAAGTAAGGGCCCGCCATCTGTCACACAGTGCCTTCCTGGTAGCTGGTGGCAGCCCTGATGTTAGGTCCCAGGGAGCCGGCCCCGACTGAGACGTGTCTGCCTGCTCACCCGGCCCACAGTCCAGCAGGAGAGGCAGAAGCGTCCCCGCCGAAGCCTGTGGCACTCACCGCTGAGGCTGCCAGGGGAAGGGCGGATGGGGGCCAGAGCAGATGGACACGGCCGAACAGCTGTGTGACCTGGGACAAGTCCCCGGACTGGCCGGCACCTCTGCCCTCTTCTCTGGGGACAAGGGAGCTGCTCAGCGCCCTGGCCTCCAATTGTGTTGGTGACAGGGCCTGGCGCACAGGCCTTATGTGGAGGCGAGTGGTGGGGTGCAGTGGGGTGAAGCCCAGCTCCTCTCCATCTCGAGAGCCCAGTCTTGTACCAGTGTGTGGGGGGGCAGGTCACAGAGGACATGGGGCCCAAGGCTGCAGGCTGGCAGTTCCCAGGGGATCCCCTGCAGGAGATGAACGGAAGCTGGGGGGCTGGACGTCCTGCCTGGGGCTGGGGTGAGCCCTGCTGGGCGAGGCCGTCAGAGGGCAGCTTGGGGTCCAGCCCTGGCAGCCTCAGGTGGGCATGGGAGGAATTCCGGCTGGCCTCAGCCCGAGGGGAAGTAGTGGCCCAGCTGCCAGCACAGTGACTCACTGGGAGGGAAGCTCTTATCGCGGCTCCCTGCTTCCTAGCTCTGTTCCCGGCAGGACCGGCTGCAGCGAGCACACGGGGGAGGAGGGAGCCCGGGTTCCCCGAGCCAGGCACTGCGTGGCCCCTGCTGTGGCCATGTGGGGACCACGAGAGTGACCTCTCCCTGACTCTGGATGGGCCTAGTACAGACCTCCCTGGGCTCTCTCGACCTTTGACCCAAGCCCCACAGGGCGCCCCAGGCCTGGGAGGATCGTGACCACAGGCAGCTGTCTCAGGAAGGCACGCCACCGGCCAGATGGGCCTGCCCACCTCCTCCCCACAGCCTCCTGACCAGCCCGCCCTGCCGGGGCCCTGACGGCCCGCACTCCTGTGCACACCACCTTCGGTGACACCCTTGAGCCCCTCCTCTGTTCGCCCCAAGAGCTCCTGCAGTCCCAGGAGCTGGGTCCCCAGGTTCCAGTTCAGGGGTCATCATTTGAGTTTGGTGACATGGCCCACACAGGTTGCACCGCTTCTCCTGGTGTCCTCCATTGCTCTGGCCCCTCGGCGTGGCAGCTGTGGGTGGTGGGCTCGGACGCAGTTAAGAACAGGCAGGTGTGGCCCCACCTCTACGCTCTCAGCCCCCGGGAGGCAATAAACATAGAATCATTAATAGCCAGACGGTCCCAGGTCCCGAGGTAGAATAAATCCAGCAAGGTGCAGCCCGCAGGGTGTCAGGTCAGCATGCTGGGTGGTCTAGAGTGGGGTGGGGTGCTGCTGAGGAGGTGACATCCGAGCTGAGATGGAACACAGGAGGTCAGGGTGCAAAGACCACAGGCAGCAGCAAGGTCTGCAATGGGGCCACCCAGAGCACGCAGCCCCAGGACGCCAGGAGCCCCTGCCGGGAGGCCGGGCGCCCATCGGCTCGCTGCTGGTGTCGGCCTCGCAGGCTCGCGCTGGAGCTGGAGCAGACGTGTCCTGGGGGGGCGGGGGGCACCCTGTGGACGTGTGTGGGCAGGGGCAGGACATCCCACGCTCCCACCTCCAGCTCCTCCAAAGAGGTCTGGCCCCCTGGGAGGCGGGAGGGGTGGGGTGGCTGCCTTTCCCAGACAAGGCCTCTCGCGCCTCAGTCTGTGCCAAGTCCCCGAGTGCTGGCTTTGTGTGCCCAGGGACGGCAGGTCTGGTTTCCTCTGTGACGGGGGGTTGGGCATCCACTCTGCCAGTGGACGACTCAGCCCTGCCCCCACGCCGCCCAGGCTCCCAGCACCTGCTCCTCCCCAGCAGGGACCACAGGCCAGGGCGCTTCTGGGAACCCTCTGTGCCCCCGAGGACAGGCCCCTGGCAGGTGTTGGGACCGTGACAGAAGCAGCTGCCAGGCCTGGGGTGGGAGCATTAATCCCGGGGCGGCCAAGGCGGGTGCCAGCGTTACCTCCACTCCTTGGGTGGGGACACTGAGGACCAGGGGCTGCCGCCGTGACTTGGCCCGGTCCCCGGGCTTGGAAGTGGCAGAGCCGGGCGGCCTAGGCCTTGCGTGCTGGCTGCCCACATGCCCCCACTCCGGCCGGTTGCCGCGGGTCACCGGAACGGCTTGGTTTCGTCTCTCTGGAGACCCTAATCCAGGTGACTCTGGCTGAGAGCCTGGCAGGGGTGTTCTGGGAGACAGGCCACTGAGGTGGGTAGGGGGACTGGCTCTCCCGATCTGCCCGGACCCCTCGCCTCCAGATGACCCCAGGCTTCTGTTCGTAGGGGGCGTGTGCCTTGTCCCTCGAGCTGCCCCTTTCTGCCTCAGCTCTGGTGGCCTTCTCTCTCTACTCTCTGGCTCCTCCTGCCCCAGGGCCTTTGCACAGCAGCCCCACACCCCCTTACAGTTTGTGCCTCAGATGCCACCTCCTCAGAGAGGCCCACCTTGATTTCCCACCTAATAGGTGTGACCACCTGTCCCCTCAGTCAAGAACGCAGCAGGTTTGCCCAGCAAATGGGTGAATGGTAGATGGGGGTCTGAAGATTGGGGGTGGACAGTGTGATGAGTGGGAGGGTAACTGGAGGGAGAAAGGGGTCCCAGCCCTTCCCGGCCACCTGACCGCTCTGTCCCCACAGGGCCAGTACTGTGACATCTGCACGGCTGCAAACAGCAACAGGGCACACCCGGTGAGCAACGCCATTGACGGCACGGAGCGCTGGTGGCAGAGCCCGCCACTGTCCCGTGGCCTGGAGTACAACGAGGTCAACGTCACCCTAGACCTGGGCCAGGTAGAGTGCCACCTTCTGCCTCTGTTTCGGGCCCTGGGGTTCCGCGTGGGGCTCGGACCAGGCGGTGAGGTCCCACCCACCCTGAGTGGGCTCTGGCAGCGGGGAGTGTGGGCACGGACAGAAGCATGGCAGCGGGCCCCCCACACCCTGGGGCGCACAGGGAAGGCAGGGGCTGGTCCGTGGGAAGTGAGGTGCTGCACCCCACAGGCAGACGCCCCGCGTGGAGCCCTGGCGGCTCCCTCTGAGGAATTCCTCCGCGGGGAACCGGGCTCTGGCTGCAGGGTGTGGGAGGGGCCCCAGGAATGTGCAGGAGGCCCGGGCAGTGGACATTCCTGGGATACCTGTGCTGCAAAGGCCACCGAGGGGCAGGCGAGGGGCAGGCGAGGTATGCCCTCTCCGCCTGCAGGTGTGTCCCAGGGTCAGAGGAGCCCCCTGGGTGGACCTGGTCTGGGGCAGACCCGGTCCCCGTGTGACTGCCCATGTGACTGCCCAGATGCGGGCCTGGGCGTCCTGGCCCGAGAAATGGTCCGGCAATCCTGGTGCCTGCTGGGGTGGGTGGGGGCAGGTGAATGAGGCAGGGCCTGCTGGAGTCGGGGCTACAAGGGCGACCCCACCAGGCCCTCCCTGTTCCCAGGGGCGTGGGGTGGGGGGTACTGGACAGCAGGTCCAGCCGCCCAGGCCCAGCCGCCAGTGTTTCTCGCTGAGTCTCCTCCCACTGTGATCTGAGGGTGTTTGGGGACAGGTGGTGAGGTGTCTCTGTGAGCCCGCTGGAAGGCCAGCCCCCCGGCAGGTTCGGGGTACAGCGTCGCGGTACCTTCTGCCCCCGGCCTGGAGGCCTGCAGCAGGCCTGGTCCAGTGGGTGGTGGGCAGTGAGGAGAGTGGGTTCAGGTCCTAACAAGTGGCCTGGAACCTGGCGGGGGCCCAGGATTGGGGGTCAGAGGGAACTTGGGCTGAGTCGGTGGGTTCTTCTTGCCCCTCCCCCTCCCCTTCCTCCCGAAGGGACAGGTCTGGCCAGGCTGGGGGAGGGGCGAGGGCCTTCGCTGGGGCCCAGTGGCCCAGTCTCCATGGCAACCCAGCGTGGCCGCAGAGCGGGTGGGCACGGTGCCTGCGGCCGCAATGCGGTGCTGGGCTGAGGGGACGCTCACAGGGCCCCTTGCCCTCCTGGCCCTGTGCCGGGCCGCTGTCCCCACGGCTGTGACCTGCCCGAGGTGGTGGCAGGCCCTCCTTTGCTTTGCGTGGACTGGTTCCAGGCCAGGCAGAGCGTTCACCTTGTGCGTACCTTGCCGCTCCCGACCTTAGTGTCCCCGACTGTAAAGTGACACGAGGGGCAGAGGGCCGTTTCCAGGTCTGTTTGTAGGGAGATCGCCCACTCTCCCTCCCCTCCCCTCCCCCCGGCCACCCACCGACCCACCCAAAGCCTGTCTTGGTTTGGGCCAGGGGCTGGCAGTGTGGGCAGGGTGGGGGCAGGCCAGCCCCCCTGTGCTGGGAGCCGGATGGGCACGTGGGGCCTGTCCCCAGTTCCACGGGTGAGAGGACCTCTGAGCCATGTGAAATTCCAGCAGAAATTTGGGGCAGGGAGCTCATTGCCCCTTCCTCCCTGATGGGGGTCCCCCACTTGCTGGGGTTGGGGACAGGGACCGGGTCCTGTCGTAGGCACACGGTCTGGGGCAGAAGGGCCCATGTGAACAGGAGGTGAGGGTGTGGGGGGGACGACGGGTGGAGGCGGCTGGGCTGAAGTCCTGGGGGCCTGGGGAGTGTCCGGGCGGCCTAAACAGTGACCCTGCCTCTGGTGACGAGCGGTTAATGCCCACTCCAGCCTGAGGCTGTCCCCAGAGCAGCAGGGTCCCCTTGCGGATGAGGGACAGGCAGGCCGGGATGAGGGACAGGCAGGCCGGGCGGAGGCCCTGGCCCGGCAAGCCCAACCCAGAGCAGAGCCCAGCGTCCTGACCCCTGACCGGGGCTCTCCCACTTCGCGCAGTGCGTGGAGGCCCCGGCCCGGCGGTG
This sequence comes from Lyroderma lyra, assembly GCA_004026885.1. NCBI lineage: Eukaryota > Metazoa > Chordata > Mammalia > Chiroptera > Megadermatidae > Lyroderma > Lyroderma lyra. The sequence goes on along the minus strand of PVJL010007068.1, from coordinate 39,547 downwards.
TGGGGCTGCGTGTGCAGGAAGTGGGGTGAGTGTGCAGCGGCTGGGCGGGCAGCGGCTGGGCACTCCCGGGCCAGGCTGCCAGCAGCCTTTGTTCTGGGATCTGGAGCGGATGGCCCAGAGGGGGGAGGGGCGCTGACACTGGGCATCAGGGCGTGTCCTGTCCCCCCCGACCCCCCACCCCGGGAAGGCTGGGGGGACAGGACTGTGGGCTGCGTCTCGGCTCCGTCTCACGCTGGGTGGGTCGCCTGGTGGGGGGCCCAGGGCTGGTCCCCGTGCGACCTCTTTCCAAGGGTCACGCCTCAGTGTGTTCCCATCTCTCTCGGGGTGGGGGGAGGCGTTGGACCCTCTTCCCATGTTGCAGGTGGAGAAACTGAGGCTCCAGCAGCCAAGTCCTGGCTGGGGAGGGAGGAGGGGCCTCGGCCTCGGTGCCCTGCCCTGCTTGCTGCATGGACCGTGGCCAGAAACCCTCGGACCTGAGGGGACCGGCCAGTGGGCAGAGCCTGTCTGGGTGCTGGCCCTAGAAGGGGTCCTCCTCCAGGTGGGGCCCAGAAGGCTCCCCAGCTGGTGACGGAGGGAGCGGAGGTTCCTTGTTTATCTCCCTTCTCCCCCATGGGGCCTCCTGCTCGCCCTTCCCCAGACCCAGGGCAGGTAGGTGCCATTTCTGATGGCCCTGGCCCATGTAGAGGGACCAAGACCCCGTGCTGGTGTCTAGAGGAGATGCAGGGCTTGGCCATGGCTGGGCCATCTGGCCTCTGTGCCTCAGTTTCCCCCTCTGTACACGATGGGGTGAGAGCCCTGCCCAGGGGGCTTTGCACTTTGGCAAGGGCCCCCCAGTTCCGGGCGGCACGCCCTCCAAGGCTCTCAGGGCAGACATCCCAGACTGGGCGTGCCCGCTGGCCTGACTCTCCGGCCTGGCTGGGCGCTCAGCCAGGTGGCCAGTGCCCCGGGAGGGTCAGTGGGGTTATTCCAGGGGAGCGGCAGGAAGCACGGCCGGGCTGCCCAAGCTCTGGTTACAGCCCAGTGGCCGGGACAGGTGTGGAGGCTGCACCGGACACGGCCCCTTAAGCTGGGTTCCCTGAGGGAGGACAGTGGGGGGGTCCTGGGTGGCCAGCCTGTGGCCTCCCTCCCTCGCTCTGGTCCTGTACCTCCTCGTGAAACCTTGGCCCTTTGCTCAGAGGACACGGGGTCCTTGGTCCCCAGCCCTGTGCATCGCGCTGCAGCCACACTCGCCCTCAGCATCCGTGCATGGCCACCCGGACCTCTGCTCGCTCTGGGCACGCACAGATGCCCCCGCCCTCACCCTGCGCCCCGCAGGCCCCGTTGGCTCCCAAAGACTCCTGTTTTCCATCCCTTTTTAACCCCCACGGTGTTGACCTCCAGCAGTGCTGCTCACTGGAGTCTAAACTGTTTGGGTTTCGGGGACCCCTTGGGATAAACTCCACTTCCTGTGGCCCGGGGCTGACCATCTGGCCTGACCTGGGCCTGGCTGCAGGGAGGGGGATGGGAGCAGGAGCTCTGGGCTGGGTCTGGACACCCCCTGCAAGGCAGGGGCCCAGGACAGCTGGCTGAGGGTCTCCTTCCGGGGGTGCTGGGCCGCACTGGCCGTTGGCCCTCCGCGCCGGCTGCTGGGCTCCTGCCCTGCCCCCTGCCCCCTCCCCGACCACCCCACCCTGCTCTGCACACCTCTGCACTGAATGTCCAACCGCCCCCCCCCGGACCTCTGCCTGTGCCCTGCAGCTGCTTTTCCGTTCCCCGTGTCTCCTGGAGCCGGGCCTGGGAGTGGCCAGTTTTCGGGCTCCCCGATCCTGGTGTGTGGACGGCCGTGCTTATTTACCCAGTTGGGGGCCAGAGTGGACACGCCTGCCCTGCCCGGGCCCGGCCCCGTGGTGCCGTTTATCTTTATCGGGGTTTCCAGATGGGGTCTCTGCTGAAAGAGAGGGCATACTGGGGAGAGGGCAAACCCGGGGGGGGCAGCACACAGGGATGGGGGATCCAGGCACACAGGGACAACAGGGCCCCAAAGGCTGGCCCAGCATTCTGGGGGGGGGATGTCCAGGTCTGGGTGCCCCAGCGTCCACTCAGAGGGGAATGGGCAGGGACCTGGCCCGGACACCAGGTCTGGGAGGGGCTTCCTGCCTCCTCCCGGCCTCGGCCCAGGACCCCGGCCCCCAGCCCACCCCTGGGAATCAGCACAGGGCCTGCTTCCTGCTGGGCCAGGCTGACTCACAGCATGCATCCCGCTGGCCGTGGGGGCTGGGCCCGTCCTCCTCCAGGATGGGGCCCAGGGCCCAGTCTGGGTCTCCCCAGCCCCGAGATGGGCCAGGGAAGAGGTGGGGTGTGCGGGTCCTGACCCTCTTACACTCTGGGGATTCCAGTCACGGCACTGCCCTCAGTGACCTGGGTACCTGAGCCCAGGAGGCTGCTGGCCAGCTGTCACCCTCTGTCTCAGCCCCTCCGAGGACTTACAGAGACCCTGCTGGGGTCTGAGCACCTGCCCCCCAGCCCGCCCCATGGTGTCCGGGTCCTGGCCCTGCCCCTGCGCACTGTCCTCTCACCTCTGCACACTAGTGTGGGGTGACCTCAGGTGCCCTCTACAGCGTGCCTGCTAGGTGGCTACTGGCTTCTGCTGGTTCTCCTCCAGGGACAGGTGGCACTTCCTGTGCAAGGCTCTTGGAGCCACCCCACCACCCTGAAAAGCTCCGACCCCTGCTCTGTGCACCTCTGCCGTGTTTGTCTTCCCGCTCTGCTTCCCCCCACCCCCATGCCCAGAGAGGGGACGTGACTTCCCAGGGCCACAGAGCCACTGGCCAAAAGCCCACCCTGGCCTTCCCCTGCGGGCAGGCTGGGTGTGGGGGCCGGGGGTGCGGTGGCCGAGAGGGCCGGCTGCTGTCCTGGAGGCGTGCCTGCCCCAAAATAGCCAGATTGTTAAAAATAACTCAGGAGGCTTTTGTTTGGCTTTTGCTTTAAAAGACCTTTTTTCCTTCTGCGGAGAACTCCAGTGGCGGGAAAGGTCAGCAGCGGGCCGGCGGGGTGGGAGAGGGCCGTGTCCAGTGAGGCCAGGGGTCTGCGCCCCTCCCGGGAACAGATGGGGACGCTGGGCACGTGCCTTTTCTCCCCGCAGCCTGGGCCCGGGCCTCGGGGACAGGGGCTGGGGCCCCTGTGTGGCAGACGGGCAGGAGGCCGGGGTCTGAGCCGGGCGCGGGGCGGAGCTGCCGGGCTGGCCCGTCCTGCCCGTCCTGCCCGATGGGCCTTCGCACCAGTATTCGTGCGGTGCTCTCAGCAGGGAAAAAGGCGGCTGGCCCGGCGACCTGGAGTGGGGACAGCGCTCGCCGGCCCAGCCTGGTGGCCTCGCTTGAGGGAAAGGCGGGGGTGGGTCCCTGGGGCTTGGCGGGAGCCTTTACTCTCCTGGGGGGTCTTCGGGGTGGCCTGCTGCAGCCTGTGCCTGTGATTCATGCACACCCAGCCGCCCCCCCACCCTGCCCTGACCCCCTTCCTCTCGAAGGCCCCTCCTGGCACAGGCGCCATCCAGAGTCCCCCCCACACCCTGGAATCCCTGAGGGTTGGCCGAGGTGCTTGCCTGCTGGGTGCAAGTCTGTCCCCCAGGGGCCCGCGCCCTCTCCTGACCGGATGTGCGCAGGGGAAGGTGACCTCACAGCCTGGCAGTGGGTGAATAAGCTGTGCCCCCCACCCCGGGAAAGGCCACTTGACGCAGGCAGGCCTTCCTGGAAGGGCGGGACTCAGCACAGGCGTCTGGGGATCCTGGGGCCCTGCCCCTGCTGGCATTCTTAGCAGCCTGTGCACCCTGGGGGCTGGGCCCCAGGAGCCCACCATCCCCCCACGGGGTCACCACAGCCGCCTCCGGCTGCCAGGGGTGACTGTGGGCCTCGGGCGGGGACTTTGCTCTGCCTCAGCTGGTCCTGGGCTAGGCAGGGCTCCACTGAGGGCGCAGTGGGTGGCCTGGAATGTGACGTCAGGGGACAGTTCTAAGCCCACTGAGGGGGTGCCCCTGTGAGTGTGCCTGGAGTGGGGCTGTGGTGCCCCCACGTGTAGCCCCCACTCCCCACTCTCCCTGCTCAGGTCCCCTGGGAGCCCAGAGGCCAGATGGGCTTTGTCCAGGCTAGGCCATGCCCATCTGGCCTTGCTGTTCCCGTGGCTTTGGGGCCGGGGGGAGGGGCTCACTGGTCTCAGAGCTAAGAGGCTTGGGAACTGCAGGTCTGCCCCGCGGGAGCCCAAGCCCAGGGTGGGCTCCCCCGGGCGGTGTGGGGAGCACAGGGATGCGCATGCAGGGGTACGAGGGTGGAGTGCTCGCGTGCCCACCCTCCTGGGGGGTCTGGGTGGCCCAGCTGCCATTGAGGCCACTGGCTGGGCTGGGCCCGTGGACAGGGACCTCGGGGGCGCTGACACCCTGCATCCTGCAGGTCTTCCACGTGGCCTACGTGCTCATCAAGTTCGCCAATGCCCCGCGGCCGGACCTCTGGGTGCTGGAGCGGTCCACGGACTTCGGCCACACCTACCAGCCATGGCAGTTCTTCGCCTGTGAGTCCCCCAGAGCCGGGCCGCCCCCTGGGTGGGCTTCCGCACGGGTCAGGACTGCTGGGTGCACGTCCCCAAAGGCAGGTGGGGGTGAGCGGGCCCCCTCCCTGACGGGGGGCGTCCGGGGTCCCCAAGCTGTCTCCTGCAGGCGGCCAGCCCAGCCCCACACCCGTGCTCACTGACCAGCCGTGTCGTGTGCCACCCCGACCAGTCGTGTCGATGCAGATACTCCGACTGGGTGACCTGGTCACCTGTCCCCCCAAGTGTGGGGGCTGGGCAATCGAGACTCCGGGGGGCCCTGCTCTCGGCAGAGAGAGAGAGACAGCTCGTGCCTCGTGGGCCGGCTCAGAGTCACGGGCTCAGGGCTGGCCGGGGCGGCCTGGGCACCCGCCGTGCCCTCTCAGGGAGCCTCCTGTGCCGGCCAGAGTGCCACCTCTCCAGCAAAGCCCTGCGGGTTGGCGGTGGCGCGTCCCCACCTTGCGGCCGAGGCTGTGCGGCTCTGGGCAGCCCAGGCCTGAGGGGCCCCAGCGGCCTGCACCCTCACCTTCCGGCGCGGTCCCCGCAGCCTCCAAGAGGGACTGCCTCGAGCGGTTCGGGCCGCGGACACTGGAGCGCATCACGCGGGACGACGACGTCATCTGTACCACGGAGTACTCGCGGATCGTGCCCCTGGAGAACGGCGAGGTGGGCGCGCGGGCGGGCGCGGCCCCGTGGGCGCTGCGGGTGGTGCGGGGCAGCCTGACCCCGACCTGCTGTCTGCAGATTGTGGTGTCCCTGGTGAACCGGCGCCCGGGGGCCATGAACTTCTCCTACTCGCCCCTGCTGCGTGACTTCACCAAAGCCACCAACATCCGCCTGCGATTCCTGCGCACAAACACGCTGCTCGGCCACCTCATGGGCAAGGCGCTGAGAGACCCCACTGTCACCCGCCGGGTGAGCATGCTGGCCTGGCGGGCGGCGTGCGGGGCGGGCGGCGGCATGGGGGGCAGGCGGGCTGGGCTGGTGTGGTCGCCCCAGTGCTCACGGCCGGCGGGTGCAGTACTATTACAGCATCAAGGACATAAGCATTGGTGGCCGCTGTGTCTGCCATGGTCACGCAGATGTCTGTGATGCCAAAGACCCCACGGACCCCTTTAGGTGAGACCTGCAGCTCCGTGCCTGTCCCCCATCCCCTGCCCAACCCCGAGGAGGAGCCATGCCTCCACAGGGGTCACGCCCAGAGCTGGCCTGGGACCCAGGAGCGCCAGGCCAAGCACACAGCGGGCCCAGGGCCCGGGTGGGGCTTTGGCACGGGTGCCGGTGCAGGAGGTGGCCCAGCCTCAGCTCCCAGCTGCGGCCAGCTGTCCCCCTGCCCACGGAGCCAACAGGAGCTGTTCTCCAGGACAGCGGGCAGCACTCCAGCCCGGCGGGAAGGGGAAGCAGCTCCCTGCCACCTGCCCTGGGGAGGGGTCCTGGATGCAGGGGACGCCTGGCCAAGCTCAGGGCTGCCCACTGCGTGAGACCTGGGCCTCAGGGCTGACACAGGGGGCCGTGGGCACAACCTTGGGTCCTGGTCCTGGTGCAGGCAGGACCAGAGCACTGACCACCCCAGACCCCACTCAGCAACACACACCCCAGCTCTAGCTCCCACCCTCCACGAGGGCCCTGCTGAGCCCCTGCTGCCGCTGTTCGCTCGTGTCCTTCTGGGTCCACGGTGGGTCTGAGCCCCTCCTGGGCCCGCGTGTCCCCACAGGCTGCAGTGTGCCTGCCAGCACAACACATGTGGGGGCTCCTGTGACCGCTGCTGCCCCGGCTTCAACCAGCAGCCGTGGAAGCCAGCCACCGCCGACAGTGCCAACGAGTGTCAGTGTGAGTGTCCCCACGTGTGCACACGTGCTCACGGCCACCCTCACACATGTGTTCACACGCACTGCTCATACACGCACGTGTGCACGTGCAGGACACAGGCACTCGCACATACATGGTGCTCACACTCGGCTGCACGCACATAACACACACACAACTCACAGATGCACACACACGGGCTCACACGTGTACACACGTGTGCTGAGGCATAGTCAGGCAATAAGGTACGTTCTGCCACCTGAGCCAGAGCACGTCTGGGTCATCGTGGTTGGTGGGATGTGACCCGGCGGTCCCAGCCGGGCTGTGACAGTTGAGTGCCCTTCTCTCCAGCCTGTAATTGCCACGGCCACGCACACGACTGCTACTATGACCCCGAGGTGGACCGGCGCAACGCCAGCCAGAACCAGGACAGCATCTTCCAGGGTGGGGGCGTGTGCATCGACTGCCAGGTGGGCAGCTACCTCCCGGCCCAGGCCTGTGTGGGGTCAGCGGCGTGTAGGTCACATGCTGGGGTAACCAGTGGCTCTGTCCCCACCCCCAGCATCACACCACCGGCATCAACTGTGAGCGCTGCCAGCCGGGCTTTTACCGCGCCCCAGACCACCCCCTGGACTCGCCCCACGCCTGCCGCCGTGAGTGGGTCCCCTGGGTGGGCCTCCTGGGGACAGGGAGGACCAGGAGCAGGGTCAGCCCGGGCAGGGGTGTCCCCAGGACCCCGACTGCTCTGGGCATCCTGGCCACGCCTCTCACCCCACCACCCAGACTGGCCTGACTGCCCTGGGCTTGGGGTCTCACGACTCCCTGGCCCCACCCCCACCAGGCTGCAACTGCGAGTCGGACTTCACAGACGGGACGTGTGAGGACCTGACCGGCCGCTGCTACTGCCGGCCGAACTTCACCGGGGAGCGGTGCGACGCGTGTGCCGAGGGCTTCTCGGGCTTCCCGCACTGCTACCGTGAGGGCACGGGCTGGGGGCCGGGGGGCCAGGGTGCCCTTCTGTCCTGCCCACAGCTGACGTGCCGTGTCTCCTCCCCCAGCGGTGCCCTCCTCCCACAATGACACCGGGGAGCAGGTACTACCGGCCGGACAGATTGTGCGTAAGTGTCCCCGAGGTCCCCACCGCCCTGGGGCCCGCTGGAGCCGCAGGGCAGGAAGGGCTGCGCGAACACCCACCACACGGGGAGGTCACGTTCCTGTTAGTGCTTTTATCTGCATGCAAATAGTACATGTTCGGGCTAGAAAACCTTCTAGAATGCCGGTAAGCCTGAAGTCAAAGCAAGACGTTACCCAGACGCGCACCGCGCGCAAACCACCCGCTTCCCGCGGCCCCGCAAGCACGCTCGGCTCCCGCGCACGCCGACGTGTGCTGTGTGAGCCTCTCACGCGCGTTGTGCACCCGCCACAACCCCGCAAACACGTCCCTTCTCGTTCCACGACGTCGGGCAGGAAGATGGAGCGTTTATGCAACCACGTCCCAGCTCCCAGAGGTTGGAAACTTAGGTTCTTTCCAATTCTCTGTTTTGAGGTAACGCTCCGATAAACATCCTGGCAGCTAAAGCTTGCCTTTTTGTGTCTGTCCTTAGGACAGATTCCCAAAAGCAGGTTCTGCCCGGGTACACACGCCCGGGCTGGGACCGCGGGGCTGTAGCCACCAGCTTGCTCTGCTCGTGGGACAGTCCCCCAGCGCCGAGTCGCGGGAAGCAGCCGCTGCGTTCACGGCACGGCCGCGTGTATCGTCAGCTTGGGTCGCGTGCCCTGGGGGACGCGCTGCTTTTCCTGAGTGTTTTCGGCACTGGCACCTCCTTTGGGTTGATGGTGTGTCACCGTCTGATCGGCAGGTGTCTTCTTTTCATGAGAGGACATAAAATAGCAGCATGTTGTACCCTCGTGGTGTCGTCGATTAGATTGCACTTGTATCGCTGTTTTCAGCGGCATTTTGTCCTTGCGCACCCGGGCAGGTTGTGGCCCTCCCCTGGCTGCTCACGACTTTCTGCCGGTGGGTCGTGTGCCCGTCCCTTTTTAGGGCACTTGGATTGCCGGTGTCTCTCAGCCCCGTGGAGGCAGCGGTCCCTGCGTGCAGCTCGTCTCTCGTCGCCGGTCCCTCTGTGAATTGTACAGTGAAGTCCATTAATGCCTTTCTTGGCGTGGGCCATGGAGCGTAAGCGCTCTCGTTAGAGACTGCTGCAAACACTTCTTGCTTTTTGGGCCATCGTTTTGGTTTTATGATTCACTTTGTAAAACAGTTGGAAATGCTCCATACTTTGTTATGCTCCACACCAGGAATTATCTGTTTATTAAAAGTTTGATGGGATTTACCTATAAAACCATCTGGTCTTAATCACCTATTTTTCCATGAAGATCTTAGATTATGGTTTTCATTTCTTCTGGGGTCATTGGTCTGGTTTCTGCCTCATCTTAAGTCAAGTTTGGGGATTTACATTTTCTTAGCAAGTTGTTTATGTCATTTGCATTTTTAAATGTATTGACTCAAAGTTACGCACAGCATTTTATCATAATTTAAAAATTCCTTCTCATTCCTATTAATATCTATTTTTATTTTTTTCTTTCATTTCCTTCCTTCATTAGACCTAACAGAAGTGCATTGAATTTGTTGGTGTTTTCAAACCACAGCTTCAGGTTATCGTGATAAGATCTGTGATGGGGTTTTCTCTGCTTAGTTTGGGAAAGAGATTTTGTTTCCTAATGGAGAAATTTCTGAACTAAAATCTTTAATTTTTTCCATCTCCTTTCTTTTGGTTTATTATTGTTTTTCATGGCTTCCTGGATTAATTATTATTTCCAGTATCTTAGTTACCAGCAAAAAGGTTTAAAGCCGTAGTTCTCAAGCAGGGTGGATTTTGATCCATAGGAAAATGTCTAAAATGTTGTTTTGGTTGTTATAACTGGGGGCGGAGGCCAGGGAAGCTGCTAAACATTCTACAGGGCACGGGACACCCCCACAATCGTTATACACCCAGAATGTCAGTGGTGCTGAGGCTGAGAAACCCTTGGGTAAGCTATCAATTTTCCTCGGCGTGTAGCTTTGGCTGGATGCATCCCATTGGGCAGATTGCCATGTTCTCACTACTGCTTTTTGCTACATAGTCTGTCATTTCAGTTTTCATTTGCTTTTGACCAAAGTTGTTTAGAATCTTGTTTGTTATTCTGGATGGTTCAATTTCCTTTCCATTCTTTTTGATTGGGTTAGTCCTCATTTTACTGCATTGTGGTCAGATTTGGTAGCCTGATCACTTCTGTTCTTTTGTCTTTAGAATTTTAGATTTTGTTTTTCTCCTTTTAGATTGACAGGAGTGTGTGTTCTGTTAGGTCCAGATTTCTGTGTGTACATCTATTATAGCATGTGTATTGTTATGCTGTTAAAGTCCACTCTGTCCTTGCTTAATTTTTTGTCACATTTTGAGAACAGTGTGTTCAGGCTTTGTGGTTTGTCACATTCTCCTTACAGTTTTAATAATTTAGCTTTCTGCACCCCGAGACCACATTTGTTCTGCCCTTAGAGTGCTGTGTTTGCCACCTCTCGTGGGGAGTGAGTCCATCTTCTCAGTGCCTTTGTCCCCGTTCATGTTTGTGACCTTGGGTCTGCTGGCTCATCTTCATCTCCACCCTCACCTGCTCTGCATCAGTCCTCAGTTCAAGGTGTGTCCTTTCAAGAGGATATGCCTGGATTTTCCTTTTAGAGTCAAACTGACACCCATGGGGTGTGTCTCAGGAAAGGAGACTTGGCCTGTCACAGGGGCAGTGACCGCTGCCAGTTCTTCCTTTCTGCTAAGTTATTCCTTTCCTGCCTTGCGCTGCATTGAGCAACCAGACGTGTTTCAGTTTTGGTTGGTTGGTAGTGTTCTCTTTTCGGAAGGTTTGCATGTTCTGTTCTTCTGGTCTGGTCCGTGGTGACGCTTACATTTTTGACAAACATTGAACCATTATTTTCTCTCAACAACAAAAACTGAATAGTATTTGTGATCCTCCCTTTATGCATAAATGAAGACATTTAGCATGCTTCTCTCCCTTTGTCCCAACCCCAGAATTATTTACAAAGACTAGAACTTCCTTTTTGCCATGTTAGGATTTTGTGTTTACATTTTCTCGGGCTGTGTTAATGCCCGTGGTTATCTACGTTGTGAACAACCAGCTACACGTACATGCAGCTGCCCTGATTTTACCGCACGCCACTGATTTCCGGAAATGTCGGAGATTTTTACTGTCTTTTAGCCTCACACACGTGCAATGTGGAAGTGTAAGGGAATGAGTTAGTGGAGAAGGGAGGTTTTCCCGTGGGAGGGCTGGCCCTGTGGGGCATCTGGGACACTCCTCCTGTCCCCACCAGACTGTGACTGCAATGCTGCTGGGACCCAGGGCAACGCCTGCCGGAAGGACCCACGGGTGGGACGTTGCGTGTGCAAACCCAACTTCCAGGGCGCCCACTGCGAGCTCTGCGCCCCAGGGTTCTACGGCCCGGGCTGCCAGCGTGAGTCCAGCCCCGCCCCACCCCCGTACCTGCGTGGACACTGGGAGCCTGGCCCCCATCTGACCAAGTGGCCATCCTTCCCTGCAGCCTGCCAGTGTTCCAGCCCTGGAGTGCTGGATGGTGACTGTGACCGTGACACTGGCCAGTGCACGTGCCGGGCAGGCTTTGTTGGGACCGCATGTGACCGCTGTGCCCCTGGCTACTTCCACTTCCCCCTCTGCCAGTGTAAGCAAGGTCACCCAATGGGCATGGATGGGCATGGGCCTGGGGCCCGGCCTGCCTGCCTCAGGGCCCTTGTGTGCCTCTCTGCTCCGCAGTGTGTGGCTGCAGCCCTGCGGGGACCCTGCCCGAGGGCTGTGACGAGGCTGGTCGCTGCCCATGCCGGCCTGAGTTTGATGGCCCTCATTGTGACCACTGCCGCCCTGGCTACCACGGCTATCCTGACTGCCGCAGTGAGCAGAGGGCTGGGAAGGGGCCGGGTGAGTCAGGAAGGCCACCCACAGTGCCCATGGCCTGACCCTGTGTCCCTTGCAGCTTGCAACTGCGACCCCCAGGGTGCCCTGGACCAGTTGTGTGGGGCAGGCGGGTTGTGCCGCTGCCGCCCCGGCTACACGGGCCCCACCTGCCAGGAGTGTAGTCCCGGCTTCCACGGCTTCCCTACCTGTGCCCGTAAGTGTCCTTGCAGGTGGCCCGGAGGGCAGGTGTGTCCCACCGTGTGCCCACACCCTCTCTCCCCCACCAGCCTGCCACTGCTCTGCTGACGGCTCCCTGCACGCAGCCTGTGACCCCCGTAGCGGGCAGTGCAGCTGCCGGCCCCGCGTGATGGGGCTGCGGTGCGATGCGTGCGTCCCCGGCACGTACAACTTCCCCCACTGCGAAGGTGAGGCTGGACGGGGGTCGTGCACTGCACACCTTCCTGCCCTGTCCATGTGCTCGCGTGTGTGTGCCAGGAGATGTTCACGCACGTGTTCATGTCAGTGTCTTTGTGCTGTGTATGTTCATTCGCGAATGTCCATGCTCGTCTGCGTGTATTGTGTATGTGCGCGTGCTTTGTGCATGTGTGTCTCCACAGCTGTTCACACACAGTACTTGTTCACACGTGTTCTGTGCTGTGTGGTAGGGAGGGCGACACCCTCGTGGTGTGGGGACCAGAGCATGGAGACGCACGTCTTCATGCCTGTTTAGGCATGTGGGAGGCCTAAGTGCCCTTGGCCATCAGGGTCAATGACCAAGGAATGACCATGGCCTGGGTATCTCTCCGCAGCTGGCTCCTGCCACCCTGCTGGGCTGGCCCCAGCCAATCGCGTCCTTCCTGAGGTGAGCCCACATCAGCCCTTGGTGGGGCCGAGGCCATCACTTCCCCTGCTGCTTGGTCACCATGGCAACCTCAGCACCCATTTGTTCCCTGAGCTGGTGGTCCTCTGTCCCCACTGCTGGGTCATGCCAGCGATGGGGCAGTCAGGGCTCCAGGGCTGAGGGTCTGTGGACAGGAGGGCAGTGACCCCCTCTGACCCGCACTGTCCTCCTCGCCCAGGCACAGGCCCCCTGCACATGCCGGGCTTACGTGGAGGGGCCAAGCTGTGATCGCTGTAAACCTGGGTTCTGGGGGCTGAGTCCTAGCAACCCCGAGGGCTGCACCCGTGAGTCTGCCCGGTGTGGGTGTTGGCGGCTGGGGGAGATTCCTGGGGGCAGGAACGTGAGGGCTGACCCCACAGAGACCAGGCCCTCCCGCCCCTCCCCCACTCTGGCCCACTCTGCCCCTCCCCCAGGCTGCAGCTGCGACCCCAGGGGCACACTGGGTGGAGTTGCTGAATGCCAGCTGGTGAGTCTGAGGGTGCAAGTGCTGGGGGCTGGAGGGGCAGCTGCATCCAAACCCCCCCGCCCCCCGCCACCTGGTCACACCTTCTCCCTCGGCCCCCAGGGCAACGGCCAGTGCTTCTGCAAACCCCATGTGTGTGGCCTGACCTGCACAGCTTGCAAAGATGGCTTCTTCGGGCTGGAACAGGCCAACTACTTTGGCTGCCGCGGTGAGTGCCCACTTACTGGGCCCTCAGACCGTGTCCTGGGCATGGGAGAGAGGAAGCAGGAATCTGCCGTCCAGCCTCCTCTTTTCCATCCTGCGCCCTGGCAGGCGTCACCAATCAATCCCAGTGCCCTTACGCTGAGCCTAGACCTAAAACCTGCGTTGTCCAGAGCCCCGGGCAGCACTAGTGATGGAGAAAGGCTGGCTTCTCAGCCTCTGCTCTTCTCTACAGGGTGGGCGGAGCCCTAGGGGTCCATTTATGAACCTGGAGCCAGGTCCTGAGTGGGGGTGGGGGCATGGGGGGGTGCGGAGGCAGCACTGACCTCACTCCCTCCTGCCCTAGGCTGCAGGTGCGACATTGGAGGTGCGCTGGGCCAGGGCTGTGAGCCGAGGACGGGGGCCTGCCGGTGCCGCCCCAACACCCAGGGCGCCACCTGCAACGAGTGGGTGCCCCCCCTCAGACTGGGCTGGGGGGCGGGAGCTGGGGGAGGCATCCCCTTGGGGATCCTGGGGGGCTGTGCAGGGCCAGTGCTGCCCTGCCCAGACAGGGTAGCAGGCTGCCCCTGAGACCTCTGCTGTGGCCAGGCCGGCGCGGAACCACTACGTCCCTGACCTGCACCAGCTGCGCCTGGAGCTGGAGGAGGCCGCCACGCCCGAAGGCCACGCCGTGCGCTTTGGCTTCAATCCCCTCGAGTTCGAGAGCTTCAGCTGGAGGGGCTATGCGCAAATGACGCCCATCCAGGTGAGTGGCACTGCCCGGTCCCAGGGCTCCACGTGGAGTGGCTGGTGTGGCGGGCAGAGTGGGGTGGGCAAGCTTCTGAGGTCACAGGCCCGGGCTGGGAGTGGCCAGGGAGGCGAGATCCTGACTGTCTGCGCTGTCCCCTCCCAGCCCAGGATCGTGGCGAGGCTGAACGTGACCTCTCCAGACCTCTTCCGGCTCGTCTTCCGATACGTTAACCGCGGGCCCACGAGTGTGAGTGGGCGGGTCTCTGTGCGGGAGGAGGGCAAGTTTGCCACCTGCACCAACTGTGAGTATGGGGGACCCGCTCCCCCATCCCCCTACATCCACTCCACCGCCATACCACCCAACCCCAGCCCCGCCTTGGGCCCATGCGTGGTGGGGGAGGCCTGGCTTGTCCTGTCCTGCTGGGCCCCCTGGAGTACAGCCTGGGGTGACCCGTGGGCTGTGTCGGAGTCTCACCCCCCCCTGCACCCCCCAGGCACGGAGCAGAGCCAGCCCGTGGCCTTCCCGCCCAGCATAGAGCCTGCCTTCGTCACCGTGCCCCAGAGGGGCTTCGGGGAGCCCTTCGTGCTGAACCCTGGCACCTGGGCCCTGCTCGTGGAGGCGGAAGGGGTGCTCCTGGTGAGGCCGGCTGAGCGGGGTGGGCGGGGCTGAGCGGGTGGGCGGGGCCTGGCAGGGCGGGCGGGACTGAGCGAGTGGAAGGGTCCACGAGAGGCGCTGTGCTAACCTCCCGCCCGCCCCACGCCCACCCAGGACTACGTGGTTCTGCTGCCCAGCGCTTACTACGAGGCAGCCCTGCTACAGCTGCGGGTGACCGAGGCCTGCACCTTCCGCACCGCTGCCCAGCGCGCTGGGGAGAAGTGAGGGCGAGCCTGCGGGGGGCGGGGCCTGACCCTCGCTGTGCTCGGGCCTCCCGCCCAAAGCTGACCACAGACTGTGTCCCCCCTACTCAGCTGCCTCCTCTACACCCACCTGCCCCTGGACGGCTTCCCCTCGGCCCCTGGACCCAAGGCCCTGTGTCGCCATGACAACAGCCTACCTCGGCCCTGCCCCACGGAGCAGCTCAGCCCCTCACACCCACCGCTGGCCGTCTGCCAGGGCAATGATGTGCGTGTCTCCTGGACCCCACAGACCGGAAGTCGGGGTTGAGACCCTGGGGGAGGCATGCCTTTGGCCTGAGTGACCCGGATCCATGTTGCAGTGACAAGACACAGGTGTAGGGCAAGAGTGACCTGGGCGAGGCCAAGGGTTTGACCTTGGAAGTCAGGACGCCCCAGGGCCTCATGTGTAATGGGGCACTGAGGCCGCAGCCCTCCGGCTCACTGTGAGGGAGCAGCAAGACCGCCAGGCACTGGGCGCTCAGTAGTGATGAGCCCACACGTCTGGTGGGCAGAGGAGGCTGAGAGGGAGCAGAGGTCAGAAGGCCCAGTGGCTGGAGTGTCCAGGGCACACACATGGGGTCCTCTTCTCCAGGGGGGGTGGCCGGGGCGAGCTTCTGATTGCCCTGTCCCCCCAGATGGACATCCAGCTGCAAGTGGCGGTGCCACAGCCAGGCCGCTATGCCCTGGTGGTGGAGTACGCCAACCAGGATGCCCGGCAGGAGTTGGGCGTGGCAGTGCACACCCCGCAGGGGGCTCCCCAGCAGGGGGTGCTCACCCTTCACCCCTGCATGTACAGGTGGGTGGGGAGGGGGTAGAAGGCCGGGCGGGAGGACGCTACCTGGGGCTGCCACCTGCTGACCGCCCCTGCCCCATCCCCTAGCACCCTGTGCCGGGGCACTGCCCTGGACACTCAGCACCACCTGGCAGTCTTCCACCTGGACACGGAGGCCAGCGTTCAGCTCACAGCGGAGCAGGCACGCTTCTTCCTGGTAAGGCCCTGACCCCTCACCTGCATGGGTCCCAGGACCCCCCTGTGCACTCAGGTCTTCCAGAAGATTGTCAGTAGGCACACGAGTGGAGCAGGGGTGTCCAGCCTTGTGGCGTCCCTGGGCCACACTGGAAGAACTGTCTTGGGCCGCACACAACATGCACTCACACGAACGGTAGCTGATGAGCTAAAAATGAAAAGGTCCGTTCCTAACTTTCCTAATGTTTCAAGAAAGTTTACAAATGTGTGTGGGGCTGCAAGTGGCCCACAGGCCGCAGGTTGGACACGCTTGGTGTACAGAGAGGGGTGCAGTGGTCCCAGGTGCCATTCACCAGGGGTCCCGAAGCGTAAGTTCAGTGGCATCCTGGGAATTTGCTGCAACCCTTAAACGCTGTGCAGCCTCACTCAGTATTTCGGTGGCCAGAACCAAGCGTCCACGTTTCCTTAGTATCAGACAGAAGGGACGGTCTTTGCTGTGAAATCCTGCGAAGTATGACACAGGCTATTGCTCATGCTTCCCTTGGCCTTTACGACAGTTATCAGAGCAATGTGTGCGCAATTTTTATGAAACCATCAAACGCTGCTAAGACACTTGCAACACAGGAGAGTGACCCCATGCCCTGGGCCCAGACACTGCAGCGGAGGGCTGGCAGAACGGGCCAGGGACTTGGTGTAAAGACCAGGACTCGGGCTGGACACTGGGGTGTGGATGGTGCCACCTGCACCTCCATGCCACGCCTGGCCCTCTGCTCACAGCACAGTGTCACCCTGGTGCCCGTGGAGACGTTCAGCTCAGAGTTCGTGGAGCCCCGGGTCCGCTGCATCAGCAGCCATGGCGTCTTCAACCCCAGCAGGTGGTGGGGCCGGGAGGGGCCCCAGTGGCTGGCGGGGCACACGGGCCAGACTCGGGGACTCACCCCCGTGTTCCCCCCAGTGCTGCCTGCCTGCCCTCCCGCTTCCCGAAGCCGCCCCAGCCCATCGTCCTCAGGGATTGTCAGGTGCTGCCGCTGCCACCCGGCCTCCCGCTCACCCACTCTCAGGAGCTCACGCCGGGTGCACCCCCATCCGGGCCTCAGCCTCGGCCCTCCACTGCTGTGGACCCCAATGTGGAGCCCACCCTGTTGCGCCACCCCCAGGTGAGGACCAGGCCTGGGGGTGCAGGAGTGGGCGGGGGCAGTCCCCACTCGGTCCCCACACCTCCACCTGCTCATGGGAGCCTCTTCTTACAGGGCACGGTGGTCTTCAGCACCCACGTGCCCACGCTGGGCCGCTACGCCTTCCTACTGCACAGCTACCAGCCCACCCACCCCACCTTTGCTGTGGAGGTCCTCGTGAGCGGGGGCCGTGTCTGGCAGGGTGAGTGGCGGTGGGGGGCGGTGTCTCAGTCACATAGCCCCACTGTGTGGTCATCACACAGCGTGGACCAACAGCATGCTGGTTCCACAGCTCGCATGGTCCGTGGCACAGCGCCCATCACCTGGCTGTGAGTGACAGGTCCCCACACCTCAGCCTGCTGTCAGTTCTCAAACAGGGCACCCCAGTCCCCAGCCTCCTTCCCAGACTGTCCCTCACATCTGTCCTACAGAATAGGGTTCAGCCGTCATAACACAGGTAACCGAGGGTTCGCTGCAGGACGCTGGTTGATGGCACATGGGTTGCTACATGTTTGTCTTGTTCCACTCAGCCAAGCCCAGGGACCTGAGCTCCGTGGGCCTTCGTGGGTGGCCACAGCTGACGCATGTAGTGGCTGCAGGAGTGACCAGATCCAGACGAGGCCATGGGGCCAGGGAAGTCTGTGTGTTAAGGGCTGACCTGCCTTTTCTTGCCCCTGCAGGCCACGCCAATGCCAGCTTCTGCCCACACGGCTACGGCTGCCGCGCCGTGGTGGTGTGCGAGGGCCAGAGCGTCCTGGATGTGACCGACAGTGAGCTCACTGTGACTGTGCGTGTGCCCGAGGGCCGGTGGCTCTGGCTGGTGAGTCCTGAGGTTGGTGTCCCTGCATGTGGACATCCTGGATCTGCTCAGGGACCAGCCGTCCTCACACCTGTCACACCACCATCGGCCACTCAGTCAGGGTGTCTCCCCAGCCATACAAGGGGCCAAGAGCCAAGATGTTGCTCCCTAACCCCGTGGGCCCTGCTGGTCAGAGTGGCCTTCCTGCAGGGGGTGGAACCTACAGGAATGGTGGGAGGGACACAGCATGCTGGTCACCTCCTCATTGGTGCTGTCTCCTCACACTCCCCACGATTATGGTAGGCCGGGGAGGCCGGCCTCCCCTCCAAGTGGCCCAGGTGGGGACCCAGTACGTGCCAGGGCCCAGGGCCAGGGTGTGATGCTACCACATCTGAACTGCCCGGCCAGACCATGTCACTGGTCGAGACCCCTGGCAACGTGCGCCTGCTGGCAAGCTCTGGCACTCCCCTGGCCCGGCCCCATGCTGGGCCTGCAAGAAGCTGACCAGACCCCTATGGCCCCAGGAGTACGTGCTGGTGGTCCCCGAGGACGCCTACAGCTCCAGCTACCTGCGGGAGGAGCCCCTGGACAAGTCCTATGACTTCATCAGCCACTGCACGGCCCACGGCTACCATGTCAGGTGGGCGGGGCTCAGGGAGGGGCTCAGGGCGGGGGCGGGGCCGGCCGGAAGCTGACCTCACTGCCTGTCCCTCACCCCAGCTCCACCGGCTCGTCCCAGTTCTGCCGAGATGCCGCCACCTCTCTCTCCCTCTTCTATAACAACGGGGCTCGGCCCTGCCACTGCCATGAAGTGGGCGCCACGAGTCCCACATGTGAGCCTTTTGGGGGTCAGTGTCCCTGCCGTGCTCACGTCATTGGCCGAGACTGCTCCCGCTGTGCCACCGGCTACTGGGGCTTCCCCAGCTGCAGGCGTGAGTACCTCAGTCCTCTCGGTCGCCAGTGAGGGGGTGGTGCCTGGACCCAGGGCCCACCAGGAAGTGTGGCCGTGGTTGGAACATTCCAGATCCTGGCAGACCAGTTCAGCCAACACCTGTCTGTGATACCTAAGGCCGCTTGTGGCCTCGCAGGGTTTTCTAGAAGGTTCCAGACACTAGATGGCTATTCTGGTTGGCTGATCCCATGTCAGAGTTGCTATCTGAGGCTTGGGTACCGGAGCTAGGTAGCACGGGGCCGGGGTTAGGCTGTCCATGGCCTCGCCCCCCAAGGGCTGTGGCCTGGGGCCTCCATGCAGGGCAGAGAGGTCCCGCAGCCCTACATGTGCTCCCTACAGCCTGTGACTGCAGTGGCCGCCTGTGTGATGAGTTCACGGGCCAGTGCATCTGCCCACCACGCACGCTCCTGCCCGAGTGCATCGTCTGCCAGCCCCAGACCTTCGGCTGCCACCCTCTGGTGGGCTGTGAGGAATGCAACTGCTCGCGGCCCGGTGTCCAGGAGCTCACGGATCCCACCTGTGACGCGGACAGTGGCCAGTGCAAGTGAGAGCCCGGGGCGGCTGCCACCACGGCCCCGGGGGTGGTCCTGAGGTCTGGGTGGCTCTGTGCTGCCTGTGGTCCTGAGCCCACACTCCCCCCATGTCACTCCCCGGGTTCAGCAGCGCCCTCCCTGCAGTTCTGGGGCGGAGGGGGCCCGCATGCTGTCTCACTTCAGCCCGAGGGGTCCAGTTGAAGGGAGGCCCAGTCAGCTCCTGACCACCCCCTCCGGCAGGTGCAGACCCAACGTGACCGGGCGCCGCTGTGACGCGTGTGCCCCTGGCTTCCACGGCTACCCCCACTGCCGCCCCTGCGACTGCCACCAAGCGGGCTCGGCGCCCGGTGTGTGTGACCCCGTCACGGGCCAGTGCTACTGTAAGGTGAGGGCCGGGGGCTGTCCTGCTGCGTCAGCTGAAGGTCACCCTCTGGATGTTTTTGGGACGTCGGCCCATTGGCGAGGGGATGACATTGAGCCAAGGTGGGTCGGGGGCCCACACGCAGCTGACTGACCGCCCTGCCCTCCTGCCCTCAGGAGAACGTTCAGGGCCCCAGGTGTGACCAGTGCCGCGTGGGGACCTTCTCCCTGGACGCCGCCAACCCCAAGGGCTGCACCCGCTGCTTCTGCTTCGGGGCCACAGAGCGCTGCCAGAGCTCAACCCACACCCGCCAGGAGGTGGGGCAGGGCCGCTGGGAGGGGACATGCTGCGCCATGACCCACGGCGTCTGGAATGTGGGGAGGGGCCCAGTACTGTCCGGGGCACTCACTGAGTGCCCCCATGTGTCCCACAGTTTGTGGACATGGAGGGCTGGACGATGATAAGCAGTGACCGGCAGGTGGTGCCCCACAAGCTGCGGCCGGACGCGGAGCTGCTCCACGTGGACCTGCGGCACGCGCCCGAGGCCGGCCCTGAGCTGTACTGGCAGGCCCCGCCCTCCTACCTGGGGGACCGGGTGAGTGGACACATCGGGCCATCAGAATGGTGCCCATGTCCAGGGAGGCGCCCAGGCATAGCCCCAGCCCAGGCCGCCATGCCTAGGACCCCTGCTGGGACTCCGGGCCTGCAGACGGGGTCTGGCCAGGGCTCAGTCCCCCGTCCTGTGTCCAGGTGTCATCCTACGGTGGGAACCTCCACTACGAGCTGCACTCGGAGACCCAGCGGGGAGACGTGTTTGTCCCCACAGAGAGCAGGCCGGACGTGGTGCTGCAGGTGACCAACGGGGTGGGCTGGCAGGGTGGGCAGGTGGGCACGACGGAGGTGGGACAGGACAGCAGGCGGCCCTTACCATGCACGTGCCTGCCTCCCCAGGGCAACCAGATGAGCATCATGTTCCTGGAGCCGGCGTACCCAGCCCCCGGGCACGTGCACCGTGGGCAGTTGCAGCTGGTGGAGGTCAGTACAGCTGGCCTGGGCCTGGGTCTCCTTGCGCCCTGGCCCAGCCCAGGAAAAGTCAGAAGGGCCCTGGGCTGCTGTGCCCGTTCCACAACGGACAGCGACCCGGGGTCAGGCCGGGGCTCATCCCACACGGCCACGCTGCGCCACACTTTTCTGGTTGCCCGTGGTGGCTACACCCCTGACCCTGGGGTCCCCTCTGTGTGCTGCCCATTTGTGTCACTGTGCCAGTTCCCTCTGAGCTCATGGTCCTGGAGGAGTTCTCTGTTAACTCTCCACATGCTCCCTGTGCCCGACTTTGGAGACGTGGGCCTCCCGGCTTGTACATTGTCACCTTTCTCATGTCTTCCAGTGACAGAAGTCCGTAGGTTCACGGAACTCCAATGTATCAGTTTTTCGTTTGCAGTCAGAGTTTTTGTGTCCTGTGTAAGGAAGTCTTTGTCCCCGAGATCAGAAAACACGTGTTTTCTTCTGAAAGTTACGCTGTCTCCTTGGTGCGTGGGAAGTCCTGTGGCTGCCGCTGGGTGGGTATGCGGCGTGAGGCAGGCACGCAGAGGCTGGTTCCCCAGGATGACAGGTCTTCCCAGCTCCGTGGTAACCCCTCCTGCACGTGCGACCTGAGTGTCCCCGTCCCCGAAGGGAGGGTCTGTTCTGCCCCGCTGAGGACCCACCGTGACCCCACAGGAGAACTTCCGGCACACGGAGACCCACAGCACCGTGTCACGGGAGGAACTCATGATGGTGCTGGCCGGCCTGGAGCAGCTGCACATCCGCGCCCTCTTCTCAAAGATCTCCTCGACCGTGTCCCTGCGCAGGGTGGCCCTGGAGGTGGCCGGCGAGGTGGGCAGGGGCCCTCCGGCCAGCAATGTGGAGCTGTGCATGTGCCCAGCCAACTACCTCGGGGACTCGTGCCAGGTACAGCAGCAGGGGCATGGGCTGTAAGGCTGCCCCAGCCCACGCACGTCCGCCCTCCCACCAGCGTCCACTCCTGCCCTCCATCTGCACCTCTGCCTCACTCACCCCTGTTCCTCTGCCGTTAGGTGCCACCCTCCCAGCACCCCTCCCTTCTTGCCTCCAACTGAACCAGGTGCTCGGTCATCTGTCTGCTAATCCACTGTCACCCAGTCCCCCGCCTGGCCCTCCAGCCTCACTGCCGCGCTTACCCCTGCCCACTGGCTTGCCTGACCACACGCCTCCTGCCCTTACCCTCCTTGCATCCGTCCCCTTTCTGTCTGAGTCTGGCGAGTGTGGTCCCTGGGCGGTGGCCTGTCCTGATCACTGACGCCCTCCCATAGGAATGTGCCCCTGGCTATTACCGGGACATCAAAGGTCTCTTTTTGGGTCGCTGCGTCCTCTGTCAGTGCCACGGCCACTCAGACCGCTGCCTCCCTGGCTCGGGCACCTGTGTGGTGAGTGGGACCTGATGGCAGGAGGGCCGCCAGACCTCTGGTCAGTAGTTACGGCTACGCTGAGTCCAGGATGACAGGGCTCCTGCTGGCCTTGGGCAGAGTCCCCCCGGGGGGCTGGGGTGAGAGCTGCCTAGACCCCGCCGTCAGCGCTGGGCTGTCCCCTCCCCTCCCAGGGCTGCCAGCACAACACGGAAGGTGAGCACTGCGAGCGCTGCCAGGCAGGCTTCGTGCGCACCGGGTCCGAGGATCCCTCAGCCCCCTGTGTCAGCTGCCCCTGCCCACTCGCCGCACCTTCCAACAAGTAAGCCGCTGGGGTCAGCGCCGCGCTCCGAGGAGGCCCCGAGTCCTGCAGTCTGGGTACGTGGGTGCTCGCGCTGAGTGCCGCGTGTGACAGCCACCTCTGTGTTCCTAGCTTCGCCGTAGGCTGCGTCTTCCGGGGCGGCCGCACCCAGTGTCTCTGCAAACCCGGCTATGCGGGGCCCTCCTGCGAGCGGTGAGTGGGCGGGGCGGGGGGGGGTGTGCGTGCGTGCGTGCGTGCGTGCGCATGCGTGTCCTGGGGGACTCCAGCGCCGCTGGCCCAGGCCACCGACCTTCACCCTCGCCCCAGGTGTGCACCCGGCTTCTTCGGGAACCCACTGGTGCTGGGCAGCTCCTGCCAGCCCTGCGACTGCAGCGGCAACGGCGACCCCAACCTGCTCTTCAGCGACTGCGACCCCCTGACGGGAGCCTGCCGGGGCTGCCTGCGCCACACCACTGGGCCCCGCTGCGAGACCTGCGCCCCTGGCTTCTACGGCAACGCCCTGCTGCCGGGCAACTGCACCCGTAGGCCGGCAGGGAGGGACGGGGCCTGGAGTGGGGTGCTGGGTGTCCCCTGGGAGTAGGCGGTGTCCTGTGCTGGGCCCAGCAGGAAGAGGGTGGACCTGGCCAGGCCCCCAGGGTTTATGGTCAGGCCCGCCTAGCTTCAAGCCAAGGGCCGCTTTGGGACTGGCCTGCAGTGCTGAGGGCGTTCCTGGGGGGCACGAGCACGCCCCTCTGGCCCAGCATGGGCTGCAGGGGATGAGCAGGGTGGGGCAGTGAGTGGACAGCTGTGTGGTCTGGGGGAGGCAGTGAAAAGTGAGGGGTTGGGGGTTCCTTTGGGGTAGATGGAGATGCACTGGAAAGGAGCTCAGTGAGGACTTGGTGGGGGAAGGGCTGTTGTCACAGCCCCACCTTCTGCAGGGTGCGACTGCTCCCCATGTGGCACGGAGGCCTGCGACCCACACAGCGGGCACTGCCTATGCAAGGCGGGTGTGACAGGGCCTCGCTGTGACCGCTGTCAGGTAGGGTTGCCTGGGAAGGGGCGGGGTCTCAGGGCTGAAAGGGTGGGGCCTGGCTGTGGGGCGGGGCCTTGGGGCTGGAGGGGTGGGGCCTTAAATTTGAAGGAGTAGAGGACTTTTGGTCCTGAGGACTGGGCAAAGAGCCCTGACACTGCACCTGTGTCACAGGAAGGACACTTCGGCTTTGAGGGCTGCAGGGGTTGCCAGCCATGCGCCTGTGGACCGGCCGCCGAGAGCTCCAACTGCCACCCCCAGAGTGGGCAGTGCCACTGCCAGCCAGGGGCTGGGGGGCCCCAGTGCCGGGAGTGTGCCCCTGGCCACTGGGGGCTCCCTGAGCAGGGCTGCAGGCGTGAGTACAGCCCGATAGGGCACTGCGGGTGGCGAGTACCCTGGGGCCCTTGGCTGGCCACTCATCCCATCCTCCCCCTCCCCAGGCTGCCAGTGCCAGGGGGGCCACTGTGACCTGCACACAGGCCGCTGCACGTGCCCCCCAGGGCTCAGTGGGGAGCGCTGTGACACCTGTAGCCAGCAGCACCAGGTGCCAGTGCCTGGAGGGCCTGGGGGCCGTGGCGTGCACTGTGAAGGTATGTGCCACACGGCCCCTGGCTCCCCCCGACCACACCCCCCTCGCTCCAGCCCTTCCGCGTGCTCCACACTGACCTGCTCACCCCACATTAACTTCTCCTTCCAAAGGAGTCCTGTGGCCCCAGCTCTCCCTCCCAGTTTTCTGAGAGCCCCTACACTTGTCCCTATGTTGACTCTTGGAACCCCCTGCTGACCCCTGACCCCTACCGACCTTGGCACCTTCAGCCCAGCTCAGCACCCTAGCGCCCACCCCATGACTACCTCCCTGGCCCCACGCCGCCCCCACACCCGGCTGACTCACCCTCCCCACCACAGTGTGTGACCACTGCGTGGTCCTGCTGCTGGATGACCTAGAGCGCGCCGGTGCCCTGCTCCCCGCCATTCGAGAGCAGCTGCGCACTATCAACACCAGCTCCGTGGCCTGGGCTCGGCTGCACCGGCTAAATGCCTCTATTGCAGACCTGAAGGTACTGAGTGGTCAGCACTGGGTGGCCAACCCTGGCCCCTCTCCCCCCCAGCCCCCCGCCAGCTCTCACCTGTCTCGCCCCTTCAGAGCCAGCTCCAGAGCCCTCCAGGCCCCCGCCATGAGACCACTCAGCAGCTGGAAGCAGTGGAACGACAGAGTGCGAGCCTCGGGGAGGACACCCAGCGGCTGGACAGCCAGGTAGGACACCAGGGGCCCTCCCCCTCAGTAGATCCCTCCCCCTCAGGAGACCCTGCCTCCTCAGGAGACTCTTCCCATAGGCCCCTCTCCCTGGGCCCCACACCATCCATGGCCAATCCCAACTCTCTGCTCGGACCCAGGGCCCCTCCCTAGGCCCCTGCCCTTCCCCCCCCCCCATCACCCATCCAGCAGGGGCTGGGAGCTGACAGTGCTGTGTCCGCAGGCTGCAGGGGCTCGAGCCCAGGCTGGCCGGCTGCTGGACAGCACAGAGGCCACACTGGACCGGGCACAGACCGTGCTGGGGGCCATCCAAGCTGTGGAACGGACCCTAAGTGGTAGGGGCCGGCCTGGATGGGTGTGGGGGCGGGGCTGGTGCTGAGGGCTCGGACCCGGGGCTGCTCTGGGGGCCAGGCCTGTGAGAGTGGGCAGGGTGCGGGTGCTTCCACGGGCAAAGCATGCCTCAGCCGATACAGAGCAGGGCAGCCACAGGTGGGAGAGGTGGCCAGTGTGGCCAGAGTGGGAGGGCGGGGGGACCCTGCAGGATGGGCAGTGCCCCCCTTGCGGGCACTCTGCCTCCCTAGGAAAACTCACTGGTGACTACCTTAACTACAACCTGCAGTGGTCACCAATAAGACAGCGGGGGGACCTGGCCTAGCCCAGGGGCCTGGGAAGAAGTGGACTTTCGGCAGAGCACTGGGCCAGGGGGGGCGGGCAGGCGAGGAGGTCCAGGTCATAGGCTGAGCAGGTGGGCGGCAGGGGAGGGGGAAGCGGCTGTGGGCAGAGGGGCAGCCTGTGAGCTAGTGAGCTGAGAGGTGTATAGCCCCCTCCTCAAATCCCCACAGAGCTCATGTCCCAGACAGACCGCTTGTCGCCAGCTAATGCCTCGGCCCCGTCGGGCGAGCAGCTGCGCCGGACACTGGCCAAAGTCGAACGCCTGCTCAAGGAGATGCGGGCCCGAGACCTGGGGGCCCCGCGGGCAGCAGCCGAGGCAGAGCTGGGCGAGGCCCAGAGATGTGAGTGGTGTGGGCCCTGTGGGGGCGGGGCGGGCGGGGTGGAGGCTTGGCCAGGGGCCCTGGGCTGAGGTCAGCTTGGAGTGGCACTGCATCGCTGGGTGGGCACCAGCAGTCACTTCCCTAGTGACCATCCCCACACCGGATCTCGGCCAGTGCTGGCCCGTGTGCAGGAACAGCTGGCCAGCCGCTGGGAGGGAAACAAGGCACTGGGCGCCCGCACTCGAGACCAGCTGGCTCAGCATGAGGCTGGCCTCATGGACCTGCGAGAGGCCCTGAACCGGGCAGTGGGCATCACACGGGAGGCCGAGGAACTGAATAGCAGCAACCAGGAGCGCCTGGAGGAGGCCCTGGTGAGCAGACACCAGCCCTGCCCTCGCCCAGCCCTGCCCTCCGCCCAGCCCCGCCCTCCCTGCCCTGTCACCCCTCCTTGTCCTCCTGTCCCTTAGCCTCCCATCACTCTTCTACCTTCCCCTCACCCGCCTCCCCCATCGCTCCTCATTGCCTCTAGCATCGGAAGCAGGAGCTGTCCAGGGACAATGCCACTCTGAGGGCCACCCTGCAGGCAGCCAGCAATAACCTGGCTGGGGTCTCTAAGCTTCTGCAAGATATTGACCGGGCCAAGGAGGTGAGCCCGCCCCTCCCAGGGCTGCGCACTGAGCGGGGTGGACGCTCACTTGCATGCGCGACACGGCCCCTGGGGTCTCAGATCAGGGGGCAGCGAGGAGGGGCTCGGGATGAGGGCCCCACGCGAGCCCTCCCGTCCCCAGGAGTATGAGCGCCTTGCTGCCAGCCTAGACGGGGCCCAGAAGCCGCTGCTGGAGAAGATGCAAGCCTTCTTCCCAGTGAGCAGCAAGGTGGACCTGGTCGAGGCCGCGGAGGCCCATGCGTGGCGGCTGGACCAGCTGGCGCACAACCTCTCCAGGTGCGAAGGCCGGGGCCCTGGGGACGCAGCCCAGGGTCCTGCTGGGCAGTCGGGGCCTCGGGGGGCACATGGCTTTGGGACGTCCTAGAGGGAGAAGCCATTGTCCCCACGGTGGGGGTCGTGGGGCAGGAAGGAGTGGGAAAGGCACACCAGGCAGGGGAAGGGCACCGGCAGAGGCTGGGAGGCCCGTGTGCCAGAGTGAAGATTTCGGGGCTCCACCCACACACTGTTGGGCTCTCCCCGCTGCCCTGACAGCATCATCCGTGGAGTCAACCAGGACCGCTTCATCCAGCGTGCCATCGAGGCCGCCAACGCCTACAGCGGCATCCTGCAAGCTGTGCAGGCTGCCGAGGGGGCTGCGGGCCAGGCGCTGCAGCAGGCCGGCCGCACGTGGTCGGTAAGGCCCCGCCCCCCCTTCCCCTGCGTCCCAGGAGGAGCCCCTGCCCCCCCCCCCCCGGCTCCCGTGGGTGGGTGTGAACTGCGTCCTGTCCCCCTGTCTGCAGACCGTGGTGCAGCAGGGCCTGGCGCCCCGAGCCCGGGAGCTGCGGGCCAACAGCAGTGCCCTGGGGGACGCCGTCCTCAGGGAGCAGCAGAGGCTGGGCCGTGGTGAGTGTCGGACTGTCGGGGGGTCTGGGCTTGCGGGGACCCTCAGGCTCTGGGCAGGTGTGGGCTTTGTCGACTGTTGGGGTGCGAAGCAGGGTGGTGGCTGCCCTGTGTGAGAGTCCTGGCTTTGCGACGGGGCCCTGGGACTGTGGCCGTGTCTGGGTCAGAGGACACGGGAACAGCCTTGAGCTCCTCCTGCCGGGACAGCTGGCGGATGTGGACCGGCAGGCCAGGAGTGTGCGGTTCCCCCACTGCCAGAACCCTGGGCAGTGGCTGGGCTTTTCTCAGCGTTGGTGGTTTCATCCATGAAATGGGGATGAGTACATTTTGCTGCGGGACCAGAAGGGGGGCCCCCAAGACGTGGGGAGACCCAGCAGCTCCCTGAGCTGAGGGCCTTCGTGTCTAGATGTCTCTATCTGCCGTGGCCCTTTCTGGTCTGGAGGGCAAAGTGGGCTGGACCACGGGGTGGGAGCTCCTTGGTGCTGAGTCTGCCTCCCCCACAGTGTGGACCGCCCTCCAGGGCACCGGGACCCAGCTCCACGACGCCTGGGCCAAGAAGGAGCAGCTGGCAGCCCAAGTGCAGGAGGCCCAGGCCATGCTGGCCATGGACACAGGTGGGTGAGGCCTCTTCCCGGCCCTCACCCTGCCGGCCTGTCCCTGGGGGCAGCGGCTTCCTGCCCCACGCGGGCATCACTCCGGCCAGCGCTGTCCCGTAGTGCTCCGTGATGGGGACCCGTTCACACCTGTGCCATCCAGCGCGGTGGCCAGGGCAGCTGACGGGACTCCATTGAGCGGCCCTGGGCCTGGGGAGCTGCCTGTGGTCGGGAGACAAACACCAAACACAAGAGCCCCAAGTAGCAGCTGAAAACTACAGGAGCAGAAGTGGCTCGGACAGAAATGATGCAGGGGGTGGGGGCTGTTTGGTGGGGACGCTGGGCATCAGGGGAGGGTGCAGTCGATGGGGAGGCACAGAGGTGGACGTGGAAGCAAGGGGGCCAGTGTGGCTGCAGCCGAAAGCCTGCGGGAGGCCTCAAGGGAGCCGGGGGGCTTGGAGCACAGCAAGGCACATGACCCAGATTTGGGGGGTTCCTGTGCCCACTTGAGAGAAGAACGTCACCACGATCATAGCCGTGGGGGCTGCAGGGGCTGTGGCAAGGCCTAGGGAGAGATGGTGGTGGCCCGGGGGCTGGCGTGGTGACTGTGGGCAGGCATCAGGGTGACCCTGTTCTGGCCCAGTAGGCTGGTACGGGAGAAGCCATCTGGCAGGGGATGGAGGGATGGTTTCCACAGCTCTGAGGTCCTCACAAGATCCTTGAGGGTCAGTGTCCCTGTTGCTGGCCCCACTGGGGGGACTATGTTGGTCTCTGCTCGACCTCACTGAGCCTGCCCACTGCCCGCCACAGATGAGACAAGCAGGAAGATTGCTCACGCCAAGGCCGTGGTCACTAAAGCACAGGACACAGTCGCCCGTGTACAGTCTCGGCTTCAGGACATGCAGAGGACCGTGGAGGAGTGGCAGGGCCAGTACGGCGACCTGAAGAGCCGCGACCTGGGCCAGGTGGTGCTGGACGCTGGACGCTCAGGTGGGCCCCTGTGCGAGGTGCCCCATGGTGGAACAGGGGCATGGGGGGCAAGGCTCTGAGGGTGCCCCCTCCGCTCCCTGTAGTTTCCAGCCTAGAGAAGACGCTGCCACAGCTGCTGGCCAAACTGAACCTCCTGGAGAACCGCGGGGGGCGCAATGCCAGCCTGGCTCTGTCCGCCAGCATCAGCCGTGTGCGGGAGCTCATCGCCCAGGCCCGAGGAGCCGCCAACAAGGTGGGCCAGAGTATCAGGGCAGCGGGGGGTGTGGCACTGGACGCTGGATGCTGATGGGCCATGCACCCTCCACACAGGTCAAGGTGTCCATGAAGTTCAACGGGCGGTCAGGGGTGCAGCTGCGCGCCCCTCAGGACCTCACTGACCTCGCTGCCTACACTGCCCTCAAGTTCTACCTGCAGAGCCCAGAGCCAGAGCCCGACCAGGCCCCTGAGGATCAGTTTGTGCTGTACATGGGCAGCCGCCAGGTACTAAGAGAGCCTGGCTGCTGGGTGGAGAGGGCGCCCGGTTGAGGTGGGCAGGCCTTGCTGGTCCTGGTCCCACTGAGTCTCCCACCATCACAGGCCACTGGTGACTACATGGGTGTGGCTCTGCGCAACCAGAAGGTACACTTGGTGTACCGCCTGGGGGAGGCAGGCCCTGGGACCCTCAGCATCGACGAGGACATTGGGGAGCAGTTTGCAGCCATCAGCATCGACAGGTGGGAGGCCGCTCCCCGCCATGCATCCCCTGCCACTAGGCAGGGCTGCATGTCCACTCCAAACCCCTTTGCCTGTGCCCTCAGGACCCTCCAATTTGGCCACATGTCTGTCACTGTGGAAAAGCAGATGGTCCATGAGACCAAGGGTGACACGGTAGCCCCTGGGAACGAGGGGCTGCTCAACCTGGATCCCAGTGATTTTGTCTTCTACGTGGGGGGCTACCCCAGCAACTTCACAGTGAGTCCCGCAGGTCCTGCTGGGTGTCCGTCCTGCCACACTGAGCTCCTCCTCTGGGTTCTGTCTGGGGTGGGGAGGCGCCCTGACCTGGTGCTGTGCCCACAGCCCCCAGAACCCCTCCGCTTCCCCCGCTACCGGGGCTGCATCGAGCTGGACACGCTCAACGAGGCGGTGATCAGTCTCTACAACTTCGAGAAGACCTTCCTGCTCAACACAGCTGTGGACAAGCCTTGTGCCCGGTGTGTGTGGCCTGGGGACCCCTAGCCCCGGCTTGGCCCACTCTTTGCTGACCACGTGACTTCTGACCTGCAGCTCCAAGTCGACCGGAGACCCTTGGCTCACAGACGGCTCCTACCTGGACGGCTCTGGCTTCGCCCGCATCGGTGTGGAGAGGCAGATCAGCAACACCAAGCGCTTTGAGCAGGAGCTGCGGCTGGTGTCCTCCAGTGGGATCATCTTCTTCCTGCAGCACCAGGCAAGCCTGCCGCCCCGCCCTCCCCGCGCCGGCCCCGCCCCATGACGGCCCCGCCCTGCCCCATGATGACCCCACCCCCGCGCTGGCCCCCCCCATGGTGACCCCACCCCCGCACCGGACCCGCCCACCCCACAGGGCCAGTTCCTGTGCCTGGCAGTCCTGGAGGGCCGTCTCCTGCTGCTCTACGACTTTGGCGCAGGCCTGGAAGAGGCTCACCCACTGCATTCCCCGCCGCCGCTGACCGCGGCCAGCAAGGCGGTAAGGCCGGGGCCAGAAGGGCAGGCAGGGCGAGGAGGCAGGGACAAAGCTGGCCCTGAAGCCCCCGCGTCGTGCTCTGCAGATCCAGGTGTTCCTGCTGGGGGGCAGCCGCAAGCGCGTGCTGGTGCGGGTGGAGAGGGTCACCTTGTTCAGCGTGGAGCAGGAGAACACGCTGGAGCTGGCCGACGCCTACTACCTGGGGGGCGTGCCGCTGGACCAGCTGCCCCCGAGGTGAGCATGCGCGCCAGGCCAGCAGGGTCGGGCACGCCTCTCCCCGCCCTCTCGGTCTCTTCCTAATGCCGGTCTCCCCGTCACCTGCCTGTCCCGCAGCTTGCGCCAGCGCTTCCCGTCAGGAGGCTCAGTGCGCGGCTGTGTCAAGGGCATCAAAGCCCTGGGCAAGTACGTGGACCTCAAGCGGCTGAACACCACAGGCATCAGCGCCGGCTGCACGGCAGACCTGCTGGTGAGCCCACGCCCGCCCCAGCCAGCAGCCCCTTCCCTCCGGCCCCGGCTGGGCCTCACAGCGGTGCGGCTCCCTGCAGGTGGAACGGGCTATGACTTTCCACGGCCAAGGCTTCCTGCGCCTGGCGCTCGCCGACGTCGCGCCTCTCGCCGGGAACGTCTACTCCGGCTTTGGCTTCCGCAGCACCCAGGACAGCGGTCTGCTGTACCACCGACCGTCCCCGGTGCGTGTATGCCGCCCTGGGTCTGACCACCTGCTGCCCCCCCCCCCACGTCCTGAAGCGGCAGCGGGGGCTTGGGTGGCTGGAGGGAGTGAGTCTGGGCCCCTGGCGTGGTCCCCTGACTTGGCTGCTGTCCCCAGGATGGGCCATGCGAGGTGTCCCTGCAGCAGGGCCGTGTGACACTCCGGTTTGTGAGAACTGAGGTGAAAACGCGAGGGGTCTTTGCTGATGGCACCCCCCACTACGTTGCCTTCCACAGCAATGCCACAGGGTGAGACGGGGGACAGGGTGGGGGCAGGGCCGGGGGACAGCGTGGGGGCAGGGCCGGGAAACACTGCTCTCCCCCACAGGGTTTGGCTCTATGTGGACGACCAGCTTCAGCAGATGAAGCCCCACCGGGGGCCGCGCCCCAGGCCCCAGCCCCAGCCCGAGCAGCCCCTCCTCCTGGGGGGCCTGCCAGAGTCCAGCACTGTCCAGAACTTCAGCGGCTGCATCCGTAATGTTTTCGTGCAGCGGTGAGCAGAGCGGAGTGGGTAGGGGGAGCGGCGGGCGGCCCCACCTGCCCACCCCCGGACTCCAGCTGCTGACACCCCTCCACAGGCTCGCGGGGCCGCAGCGCGTGCTTGACCTTCAGCAGAACAAGGGCAGCGTCGGCGTGAGTTCAGGCTGCGCCCCGGCCCCGGACACCCAGACACCGCGAGGACTGCGGGCCATGGCGGCTAGGAGGGTGGGTACTGACCAGGTGGTGTGCCGACGGAGCTGGGTGTGGGCAGAAGGCGGCCCCTGAGCCTCCTTACATCCCCGTCTGACCCCACAGGCCTCCCGGCGCAGCCGGCAGCACACCCAGGACTCCGCCTGCACGGTGGCCGGGCCCCTCAGGACCATGAGAGACACCTACCAGTTTGGGGGTCCCCTGTCCAGTTATCTGGAGTTTGCAGGCGTCCCGGCACCCACTGGGGACTGGTAAGGCCGGGCCAGGTTGGGTGGCCACAGAGCGGCTGCCCAGGCTGACGGCCCTGCTTGGCTTCCAGGTCCCACTTCTCGATGCTGGTCCGCCCTCGCACCCCCCGGGGGCTCCTGCTCCTGGCTGTCCCCCTGATGGCTGGCGGCCCCTCCCTGGCACTCTTCCTGAGTCACCGACACTTCGTTGCTCAGACAGAAGGCTCAGGGCCCCAGCTCCGCGTCCAGAGCCACCAGCGTTCACGGGCTGGCCAGTGGCACAAGGTAAGGGACTGAGAAAGAGGGTGTGGCAGGGCACTGGGAGCCCCACCGCCTGATGTGCTGCCGCCCCCACCCCCCAGGTGTCTGTGCAATGGGAGAAGACTCGGATCCAGCTGGAGCTAGACGGCGTCTGGGCCCAGGACCACGCAGAGCCTGCCCAGCTGCACCAAGGGGTGGAGGGCCCCCAGCCCCACGCACTCTTTGTGGGTGGCCTACCTGCCAGCGGCCACAGGCCCCAGCTCCCAGTGAGAACCGCTACAGCCCAGCGTCCCCTCCCCCGTCCCCAGCCCAGCCAGCCGGTGTAGCCTCTGACCCAGTGTCCACCCCTCTGCGCCCCCACAGGTGGCCGTCAGCAGCTCGTGGTTCAGCGGCTGTGTGAAGAACCTGAGGTTGGACGGGCGGCCTCTGACGGCCCCCACTCGAGTGGTGGGGGCCACGCCCTGCTTGTCAGGCCCCCTGGAGAAGGGCCTGTTCTTTGCAGACAGTGGGGGAGTCATCACTCTAGGTCTGCCTGGGGCCCCACTGCCCAGCATGCCGGGCTGGGTCGGGTGGGAGCAGTGCCCAGCAGTGGGTGGCCTGGTGCCAGGAGTCCCCCCTCACAGTCCCTCCCCACAGACACCCTGCGGGCCACCCTGCCTGACGTGCGCCTGGGGCTGGAGGTTCGACCCCTGACAGCCACCGGCCTCATCTTCCACCTGGGCAGCCTTCAGGCGCCCCCCTACCTGCAGCTGCACCTGCTGGAGAAGCAGGTAAGCTGGGCAGGCGCTGTGAGCACAGGGCAGGATCGGGGTGGCAGGGCCCTCCTGACGCCCGCCCCACCCCAGGTGCTGCTGTGGGCTGACGACGGTGCAGGCAAGTTCTCCACGCTGGTGACACTCTCCAGGGCGCTGTGTGACCGGCAGTGGCACCAGCTGGCAGGTGAGCTGGGCCCCTGCAATGGTCACAGGCACTGCTGCCCACCCAGCCCTGCTCCTGCAGAGCAGAAGCCTGGGAGGGATCTGGGAGGGGGCAGCGCAGGACCCCCGGGCAGGGGACTTGAGGCCAAGCAACACGGCACACAGCCCCTGGGCCTGGAGCTGGTCAGGGGGTCCCCCGGCCCTGCTGCCACAGGAGCCTGTGCCCCACAGTGACCAAAGGCGGGAACGTGCTGCGGCTAGAGGTGGACTCGCACAGCAACCACACCCTGGGCCCCACGCCAGCCGCCTTGGCCTACGCCCTGGGGCCGTTGTACCTGGGGGGCCTGCCTGGTGAGTGCGCGTGGGGGGCTGCCCCTCGGGGACTGGGCACTGGGGTCACCCTGCTCTAGATGGCTTTGCTGGGGGACCAGTGGGAAGCCACTCTCTGCTCTAGCCCGTGTCCATCTTCCCCCACCCCCCCAGAACCCGCGGACACACAGGCTGCACCCCGTGCCCCGACGCACCCTCTGCTTCCAGTCTACCGCGGCTGCATGAGGAACCTGGTGGTGAATGGGTCCCCCGTCACCTTGTCTCACTCTGCGACCGCCCAGGGGGCGGTGGGGGCCAGCGGCTGCCCACCTGCATAGCACAGCTGCCCCCGGCCAGTTTCAGAGCTGCGGTTTGGGGAGCGCGCTCTGGACTCCAGGCTCCACTTCCAGGTGCTCTCACTTCTGGAAATGGTCTAAGTTATGTCGGACTTTTTAAACGAAAAGGGTAAAACGCTCTAAAACGGGGTTTTTACCCCTTTCCT
Source organism: Lyroderma lyra (assembly GCA_004026885.1). Classification (NCBI taxonomy): domain Eukaryota; kingdom Metazoa; phylum Chordata; class Mammalia; order Chiroptera; family Megadermatidae; genus Lyroderma; species Lyroderma lyra. The sequence goes on along the minus strand of PVJL010007068.1, from coordinate 5,825 downwards.
CCCTCCCCCCCCCCCATTTTTACTAGTCTGAGAAACCTGTAAGTCACTGGTCCCCGCTCCCTAAAACAAAAATTAAAGAGAACTCGTTTAACTGGCTGTTGACTTTCAATCTGCAGAGCAGCTGCACCCGCCGTCCACACGAGGGGACGGGCCAGCGCGACGCGCCTGGGCACAGAACAGCTAGAGGTGGCAGGTGGAAGGGAGGAGTTTTATTGATCAGCAGGTTGGAACAGGTGTGGGGGTGCACGACAGACCACACCCGCCCCCGACAGGCTGCGAATAACTTAGTCCAAGCTCATGTCCTCCTCCTCGTCCTTCTTGTCCTTCCCGTCCCCCTCCTGCTGCTCCGGTCGGGCGCTGCTGTTCTGCATCGCTTTGGCAAACGCCTCCACATCTGAAACGCAGGGGACGCCGTGAGGTGAAGCGACCCTCCCAGGCCCTGGCCGGGGGCTGCTGACCATGGCCAGGGGGACAGCCAGCCCTGTGCCATGCGAACAGGGAGGCTTTTTCCTTGAACTCCAGGAGAGCCGCGTGTCACGGCCGCAGGCAGAGGAGCAGGTACTCACCACCCTTGTTGGCGGCCTCCACGGCCTCCGCGGGCAGGCCGAACTGGCACATGAGGGGCCCCAGCTGCCCCGAGGCCAAGGCCGCGCTGAACATGCCCAGGGCCTGCAAGGAAGAGCCAGGCTCCCGTGAGCAAGCGCCGGGGCGGGGCCTGCGCCTGGGGGGGTGGGGCCCGCTGGTGGGCCGGGGCCTGCGGCGCTGAGAGTACCTGCTGGAACTGGGGGGAGGTCAGCGTGCTCTGGATCTCCTCCGCGGTCTGCGGCAGCGACTCCCCCGAGGGCAGGTAGGGCAGCAGGCGCTCCTGCACATCCGCGTTGGCGAGGATGGGAGCCATGATCTCGGGCGTGAGAACGCTGGCCAGGTCGACTAGGGCACAAGCACACACCCGTGGAGCCACAGACTCGATGTGCTGGGCGGGGCGAGGCGGCAGGAGGTAGAGGCCACGCGGGCAGGGCGCCAGCCCGGCCGGCCGTGTCGGGGAAAGCCAGCGGGCAGGGAGCAGGGGGCAGCGGGCAGCTTCACCCCCCAGCTGGAGCCGAGGGGCACTCGTTACCTTGCTGGCCGCCTCCGGGCCCGGCCGGCACGTTCATAGTGGCTAGGATGCTCTGGAGGTCGCTCAGCTGGATGGGCTGGGTTGGGCTGGCCGCCGTGCTGGTTCCGTTACCAGAACTGGGCGCGGGGCTCGGGCTGGTCGCCGAGGCAGCTGCCGGAGCAGAAGGGGCTGGGGTGGCACGGGCGGAAGAGGCAGTGGAGGACGGGGTGACCGCTGCTGACTGGCTCCGAGAGCTGCGAAGAGCAGGGTGGCACTGGCACAACCTCGCACCCACCAAGGCGCCCCCAACACGCTGGTCCTGCCCCAGAGGTCCTGGCACTGCCTGGATCCAGGAAGGATCTGGACCTTCCCCCATGCAGGGGCAACAGCGGTGGCACCCAAGGATGGCTCACCTAGACGAGGAGCTGCTTGCCGGCGGCCCTCCACTCCCCAGCAGGCTGGCCAGGCCCGGCCCGGTCAGGGCCCCCAGCCCACCTGCAAGACCCAAGGAGACAGGAGCTCGTATGTCATGTCCACCTCCACTGCCACACCCTCCACTACAGCCGCAGGACAGTGACAGCTCAGATCCTCAGGTTCCAGCCATTCCCGTTGGGTTCAAGGTAACAGCAGTGCAAACCCAACACAAAGTAGCACGCACTCCCTAGCTGCCAACAAACACACCCACCCAAACCCACCCAAACCCAGCCGGGCACCACGTGTCCTCAGGCCCTCTGGTCAGCCAGCCGGGTCCTCAGCGGGGACCCTGGAAGGCTGCACCCGGACGCCACCCGGGGCAGGGTCAGAGCTTAAAGGAAACACTCGAGCGCAGAGGCCAGCACAGCGAGGCCGGCGGGCGTACCCAGTCCTCCGAGGCCGGCGGGTCCAATGAGCTGCATGAGCTGGCTGTGACTCATGTTCCCCAGCAGGCTCTGCAGGCCGCCCTCACCTGCAAGACAGAAGGGCTCAGCTGGCTGCCCGCTGCCACCAGGCCCACACGGGAAGGGGCCCCCGGCCAGGCCTCTGGGGGGAGCACAGAGCCCGGGGCTGCGCCTCCGGGAGCAGCTGGAATGGGGCCCCTGGGGACGAGCTCAGACCCGTTCCACTGCGTGGCAATGGGAGTGGCCTGTCCAGGAACTGGGACGAGGGCCTTCTAATGTGGACTCTTCCACGTGCACTGAAAACCCAGCCTGCACCACTGGGCCTGCGCCGTCGGAAAGCCACGGGGACCTCGGAGCACACGGGGGAGGCGCGCGTTACCGCCCAGGGCAGACAGCTCGTGGCCTGCACTCCCGCTGGCCCCCAGCGCGCCGGGCATCGGGGGGTTGTTCAGATACTCGTTGACTTTGCGGCAATGCTCCTCGTCCTGGTCCGTCTTGGGCTCCTGCCAGGAGGACACAACAGCCGCAGCTGAGCGGCCTGCCGACCACTGCCCTGCTCACAGAGGGGACCTGAGGCTCGGACAGGTGAGTCACCTGTCCACAGTCACACAGCACTAGGGCGATGACCCAGCAGTCCCACATGAACACCCCATTGACAGATGGGACACAAAAGCATTAAAAGCACTCAACAGACACAGGGCAACCCCCCGCCCCCGCCCCCGCCCGGCTGTGAAAGGCCTCGATGAAATGACCCTCCAATCACAGCACAGCCCATGGCCCCTTTGGGTGTGTAGGGGTCATAAGCCAGTGCTGCCCTATCATCTGTCCACCAGTGACTGAGCACGTATTATGGGCCTGTGGGGTGCTGGGGACACAGAGGAGACCAGACAGACAGTGCCCACCCTCTGGGCAGAGAGAGGAGAGCTGTCAAACGAGCAAAAGTGGAGAAAGCAGCTCCGTGCCAGTGGCTGGCAACCACGGCCCCATCGGTGTTTGCAAATAAAGCTTTACGAGCACACGGCTGCACCCCTGCAGTTCTCACTGTGCACGGCCGTGTCCACGCCTCCTGGGCCCAGGGGAGTGGTGGCAACCCCAAGCAGCGCCTGGCCCACCCAGAGGCAAACCTTTCCTGCCAGGTGCTGGGGGGAGGGGCGGGCAGCAGGCTCCACCTCTGGGAGGGACCGTGGTGGCATCTGTCAAAGCGCACACATACACTCATGTCCACACTTGCATGCACGCGCACACACACACACACACACACACACACACGGCAGTCACCCTGGCACACCACCACAACACATAACAGAAAAAACCAGAGATGAGTCAATGGCCACCGGGTGACAGATCTGTTAAACACCGCCTGCAGCTGTGGGGCAAGGAGGCCCTGGGCCCCTGGCCCCACAGACTCTGGAGCATACCACTGGGGAGGAGGGGGACCATATGCCACCACCCTCGCTTCTGCCCTGCCACTGGGGACAAGCAATCCAGAGGCCCCATGCCTGTTGACACATCGGGACAGGGCCCAGCCTGGGGATCACTCCTGTTGGTCGGCCAGGGAACCCCAGGCCTTGATAGGGCACTTGCAGCCCAGCCACAGGTGCTGGGAGTCTGGAGAGGCCCCTCTCCCACGCCCCCCCCCCGCCCCAGGCCACGCACTCAATTCCCAGGTTCCCTGGTGAGCATGCATGTCAGCAGCAGCTGCTTTGGGAATGCTAATTCCACCATCCAGTGAGAAAGCTTCTAACCTAATTTTACGACAGCGAGAAAAGACCAGAAGCAAACAAAATCGCCCCACATACCTGCATCCAAAAGAAGAGCCGTTTGGAGCCAGCCTTGAACTTGAGCACATAGACCCTCCCACTGGGGCACTGCGGCACACGCTTGAACTCACAGTCATCAGGGAAGATGATCAAATCCTACAGAGCCAGAGAGCAGGAAGGTCAGTCCGTCTCACATAAACACGCATCACTGAGTCCCGGAAACTCCCAGGAAACCAGCTGGGTCCTGTGTGTAAGTGTGTGGGGGTGGGGAGCAGAGGGTGCAGGGCAGATGAGCAAGTCACCAAGCTTCTCACCAGCGGGGTAGCTATCTGCAGGGGGCACCCCACGAAGGGTGTGAGGGTCAGGTTCGGGGCTCAGTGCTAAACAGGGAAGGTGCACTTTTTGACTCTTGAAGCATTCTTTTAATAGACATTTTGGGATCCAGGATGCGTTAAGTCAACTCTTCACCTGCTCTCAAACCTAACACAAAAGGACAAAGAACACTACGTAAAATGACCACTAGAGAAAGCTTTCCCAAGGGCCGTGATAAAGGCCAGGATTTTCACGTGGCCTCTCCAATTCTCGGCACCGAATCTTCAAAGTGTAAAGTACACACAGTGAATCGCTGAGACTAAGAGACCCGTGAGCAAACAAAACAGCTCCCGAGGGCAGCAAACCCACAAGACCCACACATCCCACCAACGCACGCCGAAGTGAAAGCTGGATGCCCCGAGTGCCGTGCGGGCAGCTCCCTGGTCTTCTGTTCTGATGCCCAGGCGGGCGCCCCTAAGAGGTCGTGCAGGCTGAGACACTTACGTCTTCCACGTTTCCAGATGTCCTGTCTTTCCAGCAGAAGTGAATGAGGGAGTCATCCGTCTGCTGAATGTACACCAGCCCTTTCCTTTTATCTGGGGTGACGGTAGTTCCTTTTAATGACATTTTTCCTGCCCGAAACTCCACCAAATACTTGTTGGAGGACCCTCGGGAGCCTGGCACCAGGCTGGGAAACAGAGCGCCTGACGTCGTCATCCTGAAAGTGGGACCGGCACGCAGACCCAGTCACTATCACGGAAATCCTCACTTCTTACTCAAACGTTGCATTGGCACGGTCAGAGTGAGAGCGCCCCTCTCTGAACCTCCCGGCTGCTGTGCTGGGAGGAAGGCAGCACCTTGGAAGCTGCCCAATACCCTCTGCACAATGACTCCTCGGTGGGGCCACAGAGCCTGACAGCACGTGAGCCCATGGATCCGGGCGCCAGGAAGCCAACACTGCAGCTTCTGACGCTGCTCCAAGAACGAAGTTAACCTAATCGCATCACTGCCCACGGCTGGGGACCCTCCTCAACACCCCTTTCTGTATTTACAAACTGCTTCCAATCTGGGGCTCCCAAGAGTTTAAAAGCTTGCGTTGGACAGGACACCTTTAACACATGAGACGGAACCCAAGACTCGGGCCTAGTATCTAATTACTGCCGGACGCAGGCCTGTTAAAATGCAGGTTTGCTCCCTTAAAAAACAAAGGCCGAGCACCGGAGAGAAGCGCGGCAAACCCCCCTGCGAGGACGGCCTGCGTGGGGTGAACGGCCCGCCCCAATCCCGCAGCCCTTACACCCCAACGCCCTTGGCTCCGGACGGAGGGGCCGGGGCAGCTCGCAGCAGGGCGGCGGCCCCCGAGAGCCTACTTCCCGGGCCCCGAGAGCCCTCGCTCAGCGCACGGTCTCCCGCTTCTCTGCCCCACGAGAGCGTCGGCCCTGAGCAGGGCCGCGGAGCCCGGCTGCCAGGCCCGTCGGCCCCGAGTTCCGGCTTCAGCATGCCCGGCGCTCGGCTCCGGGGGCCACTCACGGCGCAGGCCCCGCCCCCGGCCGCCCCCCGTTGCCGTCCACGCCCCCGGCGCCCCCCGCACCTGGCCTGCGCCGAGACTCGGACGAGAGGTGCCGACCGGGATCGCTCTTCCTCCTCGGCGCCTGCCGGGCCCCGCCGGAAGCCCTTGCTCGCCCCGCCCCGCCCGCCGCTGTCGCCGCCGATTGGGCCCCATCAGGCGCAGGACGACATTGGCTTGCGAGCAATTGGCAAGGGTGGCCGTCCATCGCC